>JASCZW010006592.1:0-89063 GCA_034211315.2 Aedes japonicus
CTGGAACAGATAAATGTATCGAAGCAATTCCTGTTGAACATTCAAAAATACAACAATTGCTTCCAAATGACATCGTTTGGGGCGACAAATATCGTAAGGGATACCTTCATGCCCACGTTCAAGGTAATTAATTGATTAATTTCATCGGTTTACATTAACAGCTCTCTATTGCATCAATTCGTTGAACCTTATACTGCCAAAGCCCTGCCAAGGTTTATGGAACCAATGCAAATGAGACTGCATTTTTGAGCAAATTTTCAACCAGTTGTAGCAAAGATTACGTTTAAATTTGTAGTAAATTGGTTGAAAAATCCATGCAAAATGTATTGTTGAGGACACAAAATCTTTACCTAAAACACCTAAAACCGATTGCAAGTCTTCAGTAAACCGATTTTTATGAAATTTTTATTGAACATCGATAATTTTGTAGTTTCATCTGGCAAATACTGAGCAAAATCTGATACATAACAGCAAAACTTATGTAGAACAAACAAAAAATGTTGCCAATTTTTCCTTCAAATACTTGAAATCGAAAAAAAAATTATCAAATGAAAGTTAATGCTTCAAAAATCTCAATACATTTTTACAACAGTTTAATTAAAAGTACAACAAACCGACATGACCAACCATTTATTTAATTTTTCCATTTCCATACAAAATTATAGATTCAAGGTCAAATTTATCATCGGGCAGGTGCGTTGTTGCCTGTAGACGATGCAGAGCACAAGTTTTTGCAGATTTATTTCATAGGAAATTCAAGTGAGGAAGTAGATCAACGTTGTGTTAATAATCATTCGGTAAGAAGGGAAATTGTTGAACAATTGCAAAACTTCTTGCATCAGCATAATGAATTAATTAGATTATTCAAAACTGCACTGGACCACATGCCATCCGATGATCACAAAATTATAATCCGAGCCGACAAAACCCCGTGCAGGAGAACATGTAAGACGATTTAACGCACCAACTATTGACAGAAGTTGCCATAGTCGTTGTTGGAGAAAATTTAGCATCCCGAGATATTGTACTACACCGCCGAAATGATCAACTACAGCGCGTTGCACGACACGCATCGCTCATACGATGCTTTGCAGTACCCGCTATTTTTCCGGCAAGGGGAAGATGGTTACGATTTTTCGATAAAGATGATTAATCCGTTGACAGGTGAATTTCACTATTCTCACCAGTTCAAAGTCATATTTATTGCAATTTAACATTAATTTACAGGTATTGAAACGAATAAGAAAGTCAGTAGCATGAACTACTATTCATATCGGATGATGGTTCGTGAAAATGAAGACAACTGTTGATTCTCGGTATGAAAAATACTATAGTAGATAGAGTAGCAGGGTAGGCGTAGTTTAAAGCTCGCATGTATATGTGTTGTTGTAGCCTGTGCTGAACAACTGCAGTATATTTTCGGAAGCATACGAAAAGCTCCGAATGTACCGAGAACGTACAAAATGACCGTTGCGATTCCGAATAGAATATTATAAAAGAGATATCACCTATTATACGTTTGAATAGTAAAAACTAGCCTTTTCGCAACAACGGTTTGGCGCGCGGCCGGTCTCCGTAAATCAATTATAAGTAGTTAGTAGTTAGTGTAATAAATGTAGTAAGTCGTCCAATAAAATCATTGTTTAAGTGTAATAAGTGTTCAAGCAAATAAAATTCTGTGAAAGTGTACGAAAAGCTTAATCATGTACAATAAAGGAAACTGTTAGAAGATTGTGCTTATTTCGATCGAAGAACACAACCACTCATCGGCTACAGGGAGAATCCGATTCTTTCCCCTGGACATTTTGCATTTCGTCGGATTTGGTGTAAGAGCGCTATTTCCGGGGTCACAACATTGGTGCCGTGACCAGGATAGCGTTTATGTGGACATACCGACGACAATTGGATTTGCGGAGCGCCATCACGATCATCGAGCGCGCGAATTCATTGGGCGCTGCCATCACGATTTTGCACACATGAACTATTGGGCGCAGTCGTAACGGTTTTTCGGAGTTGGTTAAAGGATAATTCAAATAACTATAAAGGGCTTATTAAACAGGCCTTCAAGGTGAGGACCTGTCCAAATACTTACTTCAAATTTGCATCTCTACCTGGTCATTTCTTGATTCTCGCATGCTAACTACTTCGCCGGAGTTGTCGGTGGCCGGATATTCCTACATTCCTTTCGCGCAATTTGGACTACGAGTGGACTCGACGGGACGCTTCGAGGACTGCTGCTTTGGTGAACGCTAGACGATATCGATCATACGTGTAAGGTTCTGGGTTGGTTTGATGTGCTAAATTCAAATCTGCACGCAAGGAAATCAAAGCTGAGACAACAGATAATAATTACAAGGCCTGAATGACAGGCTCACCAGGTGAGTCCCTGTCCAACTCTCTTATTATCTGTCGGAAGGTGCTTCTCTTGTTGTCGTCCCACAGATCTGTGCATTTGCTTCCGGTTTTGGTGCTGTGTGACGTCATCTCGATACGGTGCTCGATCTTTCGGCTCATTCCTACTGACGGTGTGGACGATTGCTGTTCCAGAGAAATTATATCAATACAAGGCCTATTTGATAGGCTCACCAGGTGAGTCCCTGTCCAACAACGGCTATTTTTCTCTGGAAGGTGCTTTGCTGGTTGCTTTTCTACAGATCCTGTTCGATAGCAGTGACTATCCTGATCTTCGTGAAGTCCATCCGGTGCAAGAACAATGTCATCATCCAGGAAGCAGAAGAATCTGATGCGCAACAGGGACACCATCATCAACTTTCTGGAACGGATCGAGCAGTTCCTGAAAACCACCAAGGAGTTCGATGAGCAATCGGTGAAAATTCGTTTGGAGAAACTCGAGCAAAAGTGGAACGAATTCGAGGACGTTCAAAGCGACATCGAAAGCACGGAGGACAATGACGAGAACATGCCAGAGCACCAGCAGATGAGGGCTGAATTCGAAGCGAAATATTTCGAGGTAAGGGCAGGGTTGGCGAGAAAATTACCCCAAGGGCATGCGACACCAAACACTTCCACTGCACACACACAAGTTCAAGCTTCCGTACGACTCCCTCAAATTAATCTGCCAGAGTTCGATGGCAATTTCCAAAACTGGCTTCCGTTTCACGATACCTACGTTGCGTTAATCGACTCTTCGGCGGAACTAACTGACATTCAAAAGTTCCACTACTTACGTGCCTCCCTGAAAGGTGATGCTTTGAAGTTAGTCGATTCGTTTTCGATGAGTGAGGCCAATTATAGGGTTGCTTGGGATGTCTTGGTCGAACGGTTCTCCAACAACTACCTTCTCAAGAAGCGACATCTGAACGCCTTGTTCGAGTACCCTAGGATGAAGAAGGAATCAGCGGCTGGCCTACATGAACTGATCGATTGTTTCGAGCGCAACACGAAGATCCTGGACCAATTAGGGGAAAGGACGACCGGTTGGGGTGCGATGTTGGTGCATTTGATGGTTTCGAAGCTGGACGAAGTCATTCAGAAGCGATGGGAGGAGCATGTCACGCCAGAGAAGGAGCCATCGTTTGGATCGCTGGTCGAATTCCTCAAAAAGCAAACTCGAGTGTTGGATGCAGTCTCGGTCGATCAGCACATCTTCCCAACGTCGTTCTCGTCCAATGGTAGCAAGTTTCGCCCAGCAAAAATTTCGGTCAACTCGGCGACTGAACACACGCCATCAAACTGCTTTGCGTGTAGCGATAAGCACTGGATTACTCGGTGTCCCACTTTCGCTAATCTTCCGGTAGACCAACGGCTGCAGCTTACCAACTCCAAGCGGCTCTGCAGCAACTGCCTGGGTCGGAATCACTTAGCACGAGATTGTCCTTCGAAATTTCGGTGCAGGACGTGCTCGAAGAAACACCATTCGTTGTTGCATCCTGGTTTCCCTGGTTCTGGTTCTACTCCCACTCCTACTTCCACTACAACAGCGAATGAAAAGGTGAATACTTCAGCTCCATCAACTTCTGGTGGTGCTCCGAACTCTGGTGGATCGGTTTCTAGTTCGATGGCATCAATCACCTCCAATATAGCGACGAAGCAACCGAAGTCTCACCTGTTTCTACTCACTGTATTGCTCAAGGTGAAGGATGCATGGGGAAGAACGCATCACACAAGGGCGCTATTGGACTCTGGATCGCAAGCTAATCTGATGTCGGAAAATCTCTGCAAGTTGCTTCAGCTGTCACTACGGGACACGAAGGTGGAAATAACCGGAATTGGACGATCGCGAAACCGCACAGCTTATGAAGTTTCTACTACAATCTCTTCTCGGGTGCAGAACTTCTCGACATCAATGGATTTCCTGGTACTGGGGCAGATTACCGACGATCAGCCATCTGTTTCGATTCCACTAGTGCAAGGGAAGCTTCCTTCGGACATGGTTCTAGCTGATCCAGAATTCAACATCTCTGGTCCGATAGATTTGGTCTTGGGTGCACAGAACTTTTACGAGTTCCATGTACGTGATGGTGGCCGGCTGCAGATTCGCAAGCTCGACAATATTTGTCAATTCCAGTATTTGTCAATACGGTGTTCGGATGGGTGGCAGCCGGTGAGGCGGGGAGTACGGAGGAACCGTCACGGGTCAGCTGTCACATTGCGAAGGTGGAACCCTTAGACAAAGCTATCGAAAGATTTTGGGCGGTGGAAGAACTATCAGTGAAAGCACCACGATCGCAAGAGGAGGAAGACTGTGAGACTCACTTCGTAAACACGGTCACACGTGACGACACTGGCAGATATATTGTGGGCTAAAATATTTACCTGCACTTAGTAATTCAGAAAAAGCACCAAAAAATGAAAAAAGTGCCACTAAATTATTAAGGCCTGTGCCAACAAATAATGTGTGATCAGCATTAAAAAATTAGGAATGAGCAATAAAAGATGAGAAAAGATCTTCGGATAATCTAATTATGACCGGTAAATCTATCAAATAAAGCAACAGCTATTAGTATGTGCAATTAAATATGGTATTTCCACAATTAGTAATTTGAGCACTAAACTATTCGCATATGTCTTTTAATTTTGTTGGATTTTCCCATAAAAACAGTAAAATGAGCAATGGATAAATAAATATCCATTGCTCATTTTACTGTTTTTATGGGAAAATCTAACAAAATTAAAAGACATATGCGAATAGTTTAGTGCTCAAATTACATAATTTGCGGAAATACTGCCATATTTAATTGCACATATACTAATAGCTGTTGCTTTATTTGACAGATTTACCGGTCACAATTAGATTATCCGAAGATCTTTCTCATCTTTATTGCTCATTCCTAATTTTTAATGCTGATCACACATTATTTGTTGGCACAGGCCTTAATAATTTAATGGCACTTTTTTCATTTTTTATTGCTCAAATCTCTCTTTTAATTGATGATTAATTATGCTGCCTATATTGTGCGTTACCCGAAGTGCATAAATTTTCACAACATGATCGGCGAATCCAAGCAGATGGCGTTGCGACGATTCCATCAAACAGAGAGGCGATTGGAACGAGACTCTAATCTACGATCGCAATACAGCGACTTCATGAAGGAGTATATCGAGTTGGGCCACATGAAATGTGTCGGCGAAGCAAACAATACCTGTGTGGATGAAGGAAAAACGGTATGCTACCTTCCTCACCACCCGGTATTCAAGGAGTCAAGTTCAACCACGAAAGTACGGGTAGTCTTCGATGGGTCAGCGAAAACGTCCACGAACTACTCACTCAACGATGCATTACTCACCGGTCCTACGATACAGGATGAACTTCTGGATTTGATGATTCGTTTTCGGAAGCATGCCATAGCCTTGGTAGCAGATGTTGCTAAAATGTACCGACAGATTCGGGTCCACGAAGATGACACGCCGCTTCAACGAATTCTGTGGCGATTCGATTCATCAAAACCCGTCCAGGTGTACGAGTTACAGACCATCACTTACGGTTTGTCTCCGTCGTCGTTCCTCGCTACACGGGTGCTGAAGCAATTAGTCCTGGATTTGGGGGAGAAGTATAGACTTGCAGCCAATGCCATGCAAGACGACTTCTACATGGATGACTTTCTATCCGGAGTGGACACAATCGACCAAGCCATACTACTCCAAGGGGAAGTGCAAGCTCTATTGGCAGAAGGGGGGCTTGAACTTCGGAAATGGTGCTCAAATCAACCGGAAGCCCTGCTAAATCTACCTACCGAGGCATTAGGAGGAGACTTTACTCTACACTTCGAAGCTGACCAAAAAATCAAAACGCTTGAATAGGATGGGAAACAGGATCAGACCAGTTATGCATCGAAGTTCAACCATCTACGGATAGCAGCGGCAGTTGGACCAAGCGCAGGATCTTCTCGGCAATTGCGAAGCTCTACGGCCCACTTGGATTGGTGTCACCGGTCGTAGCATGGGCGAAGATCCGCATGCAGCATCTTTGGATAGCCACTGTTGGCTGGGACGATCCAGTACCGGATGATATCGCCTGCAAATGGGAAGATTTCGTAAAACAGCTTCCACTTCTAATGAACTACAAGGTACCTCGGCTCGTCGTTCAAGCCGGTTCAGTCTCCGTCCAATTTCACGTCTTCACCGATGCATCTGAGGTTGGGTATGGTGCCTGCATTTATGTACGTTCGACCGGCAAGGAAGGACAAATCAAAATAGAGCTCGTCGCGGCAAAATCTCGGGTTGCTCCACTCAAACGGCTTAGTCTGCCACGGCTTGAGCTCTGTGCTGCACTTCTAGGGGCGAAAGTCTACGCCAAGGTTTCAGCAGCGCTGCGGATGGAGGGTAATCCTTGCTGGTTCTGGTCGGATTCAACAGTCACGCTCCATTGGATTCAGGCACCACCCAATACTTGGTAGACCTTCATCGGAAATCGAACGTCCAAAATTCAACACCTGACACACGGCAGCACTTGGAATCACGTGAAAGGAACTGAGAACCCGGCGGACCTCATTTCCCGTGGAATGCTTCCCACAGAATTTATCTCCAATGCTATCTGGAGAGACGGACCTCCATGGTTGTCAGAAGAGGAAGAACATTGGCCAAAACATCCAACAGGAACCCCACCAGAAGATCTACTCGAAAGGCGAAAAATGTCATTTCTGGTACAGCAACCAACGGAGCCCAATTTTTGGTTTCACCGTTACTCATCCTTCTGGCGATAGGTTCGGATCACGGCTTTGGTACTTCGTTTTTCGAACCGTTGTCGCCACAAACCTAACCCCTATCCTCACTTATTTGTCGCGGTAGGGGAGCTAGAAAACGCCAAGGAAACACTTGCGAAGATTGCTCAGCAGGAGATGTTCGTCGATGAGTTGAAGGACTTAACCGAAACACGATCTGTATCCAGCAAATCATCGTTGAAACTACTCGGTCCATTCCTCGACGAAAAAGGCATCATTCGAGTCGGCGGCCGCCTCAAACACTCCGAAGAGAAGTACCGGACCAAGCACCCTATCATCCTTCCTAAATTACACCCACTCACACGCCTCATCACGAAACACTACCACGAATTCTGCATGCATTCTGGTCCTCGCATGACTCTTGCTACAATGCATCAGGAGTTCTGGCCAGTGAACGGAAAAGCCACCGCTAATTATGTGTGTCGTACGTGTCCGCAATGCTTCCGCCTAAACCCTATCCCTGTCTCGCAACCCGTCGGTCAACTACCGAAACCTCGCACCACACCAAGCAGAGCCTTTACCGTAGTTGGAGTGGACTACTGTGGGCCTGTCTACTTAAAACCAGCGCATCGACGAGCGGCACCACGCAAGGCATACATCGCTGTGTTTGTCTGCTTCGCGTCCAAGGCCGTACATCTCGAGTTGGTTGGCGATCTGTCTACAGAGGCCTTCATTGCAGCTTTGCGTCGCTTCATCGCTCATCATGGCATACCAGCTGAGATCCATTCGGATAACGGAACGAATTTCCAAGGCGCGAGCAACACATTAGCTGAGGTGTATCGGCTTTTGGCTGCCAAACGCACCCGGGAAGCAATCGTCGAAGAATGCAGCATGCACCGGATCCAGTGGCACTTTATTCCCCGAGAGCACCTTCTTTCGGCGGCCTATGGGAGGCAGCTGTAAAAACGGCTAAAACATCGCTGGCGAGAACCCTTGAAACACCCAGCTTTCTTTCGAGGACTACGCGACGATTCTTGCTCAGATTCATGCGAATATGAACAGCCGGCCTCTTACGTCGTTATCGTGCGATCCCACTGAGCTGGATGTCCTCACTCCCGGTCATTTTCTCATCGGAACGTCGCTTCTCAGCCTTCCAGAGCCGAACTACACCAACATTCCATCCAACCGGCTCAACCACTATCAGCAGTTGCAGAAATTGATCCAGCAGCATTGGGACCGTTGGCGGAAGGAATATCTCACGGAACTTAACCAGCAACGCGAGAAATCGAAAACGTCGATGGATATTCGTATAGGCCAGATTGTATTTGTCCAAGAAGATGGAAAACCATCCATTTCCTGGCCCCTCGCGCGAATCGAACAAACGCATCCCGGAGCGGACGGAGTGGTACGAGTGGTAACTTTGAGGACTGCCAGCGGAATTTACAAACGGCCTGTTTCGCGAATTTTCCCTCTCCTTCCAGATCAGCAGCCAACCAGTCTGCCAATCATCGAACCGAACGACACATTAGGGACCGAATTAGCTAAAACGAAAAGAAATGAATTAGTAATTTTATCTAACAAATTTACCAGACATTTTGCTCAACGCTTCTCGTGTCCATCCTGATTGTTGTTTTCCTTATAAATTTGAGCTGTCAAATTTAGGTGGCCGGCTATGTTGATTCTCGGTATGAAAAATACTATAGTAGATAGAGTAGCAGGGTAGGCGTAGTTTAAAGCTCGCATGTATATGTGTTGTTGTAGCCTGTGCTGAACAACTGCAGTATATTTTCGGAAGCATACGAAAAGCTCCGAATATACCTAGAACGTACAAAATGACCGTTGCGATTCCGAATAGAATATTATAAAAGAGATATCACCTATTATACGTTTGAATAGTAAAAACTAGCCTTTTCGCAACAACGGTTTGGCGCGCGGCCGGTCTCCGTAAATCAATTATAAGTAGTTAGTAGTTAGTGTAATAAATGTAGTAAGTCGTCCAATAAAATCATTGTTTAAGTGTAATAAGTGTTCAAGCAAATAAAATTCTGTGAAAGTGTACGAAAAGCTTAATCATGTACAATAAAGGAAACTGTTAGAAGATTGTGCTTATTTCGATCGAAGAACACAACCACTCATCGGCTACAGGGAGAATCCGATTCTTTCCCCTGGACATTTTGCATTTCGTCGGATTTGGTGTAAGAGCGCTATTTCCGGGGTCACAACAACAACCATATATTGAAATGTCGCAGGCTGTTTCACCAATATGCCGTCGACATGTACGTTAAAATTGAAACAGAGCGATTAACATTCATACGCTTGAATCAGCAAAAACTCCGGTCAGAAGAGTATATACATCTGCGAGATGCCATCAATGCGGATGGAAATGCGAACAATGTCGGTCGGTTGACGATTCTTCCAGCAACCTACGTTGGAAGTCCGCGTCATATGCATGAATATGCCCAAGATGCCATGTCATATGTACGCCACTACGGACGACCAGATTTGTTCATAACGTTTACGTGCAACCCGCAGTGGATAGAAATAAGACAACTTTTATTCCCTGGACCAACACCAATCGATCGGCACGATATCACTGCTCGCGTCTTCAAACAAAAACTAAAATCGCTCATGGACTTCATTGTGAAGCATCGTGTGTTCGGGGAAACGCGTTGTTGGATGTACTCAGTAGAGTGGCAAAAAAGAGGCTTGCCACATGCTCATATTCTCATTTGGTTAATTGAGAAAATAAGACCAAATGAAATAGATGACATTACCTCTGCGGAAATACCTGACCCGTCTATCGATCCCGAACTGTATGATGTAGTAAAGAAAAATATGATCCACGGTCCATGTGGGGAGTTGAATAGGAATTCACCGTGCATGATTGAAGGAAAATGTTCCAAGCGATATCCAAGAGCGTTGATAGCGGATACTATTACTGGCGATGACGGATATCCACAGTACCGTCGCCGGTCAACGGAGGATAATGGAAGGACGGCAACTGTAAACGTGAACCAACAAGAAATCGAGGTTAACACTTTATTTTAACTTTTTGTTTTGTGATTTTTAATTTATGATCTTTCATAACAGGTTGATAACCGTTGGGTTGTCCCATACTCCCCCCTGCTGTCCAAGACCTTTAAAGCTCATATCAATATTGAGTATTGTAATTCGGTAAAGTCGATCAAATACATTTGCAAGTACGTAACTAAAGGAAGTGACATGGCAGTGTTCGGAGTTGATGAAGGTAACTCAAACGATGAAGTCTCGCAATATGAAATGGGTCGTTATGTGAGCACCAATGAAGCAATTTGGCGAATATTCTCTTTCGCAATACACGAGAGGTATCCAACCGTAGTACATTTGGCGGTACATTTAGAAAATGGCCAAAGGGTGTACTTCACTACGGAAAATGCATTGCGACGCGCTGATCAACCGCCATCAACAACATTGACCAGTTTCTTCGAAACATGCCGGAATGATGACTTTGCCAAAACGCTGATGTACGCTGAAATGGCAAAATACTATAGGTGGAATCAGTCAACAAAAAAATTTCAACGCCGGAAACAAGGAAAGCGAGTTCCTGGATACGCGGATATATATTCTACGGATGCATTGGGACGCATTTACACAGTACATCCCAGCAACGATGAATGTTTTTACTTGCGTTTGCTGTTGATCAATGTTCGTGGTCCAACATCATTCGAGAATATAAGAACTGTCGATGGGGTGCTGTGTACAACATATAGAGAAGCCTGCCAGCGCTTGCAGTTGCTGGAAAATGACTCACAGTGGGACCAAGCCCTCGGCGATGCAATTCTATCGGCTCATCCACACCAAATTCGAACATTATTTTCGATTATTATCGCAACATGCTTTCCATCAAGACCCATCGATTTGTGGACCAAATACAAAAATGAGATGTCTGATGACATTTTGCATCGGATGCGTGTCACAACATCGATTACAAACTTGCAAATGAACGAAACCATTCATAACGAGGCGTTGATTTTAATAGAGGACATGTGTTTGATGATATCGAGCAAATCTTTGCCTCAATTGGGTATGATAGCGCCAAATCGTCCAATGCATGAAGCATTTAATCAAGAGTTACAACGAGAACAACATTATGATCGTGATGCTTTGATTCAGGTAGATCGAACAAATGTCCCTCTGTTAAATCAGCAACAAAAGTATGTCTACGACACTCTGATGAAAGTCGTGAAGGATGGAGCTGGTGGCATATACTTCTTAGATGCTCCCGCAGGTATGAACATTTAAAAACAACAGAAATAAACATACTGCTTTTGTAAGAAGACTAATTTATTCAATTTTGTTTAAAATCGAATAAATAGAGTCGATTATTTAAGCTGATAATCAAATTATTGATAAATCGATCGATGATACGATTTCCCTTCCCACAGGTACTAGAAAAACGTTTTTGATTTCGTTGATTTTGGCATCAATTGTTTCGGAAAATCAAATTGCACTGGCACTTGCATCATCTGGCATTGCTGCTAACGGGTGTCCACTAAATAATGAGAACGAAAAGAATGGGTCAGGAAAAAAATACCAGTGAAGTTTTGTTCAAACTGATTTATTTTATTAAAAGGTCAACTTAAATCTTCAAACTAAGTTTAGTGAATATTGTCATATGGTCCGTGGTCCGCCGTGCGGCGCAGCTTAGTCGTTATGCTGGAACATGACCGTTGGACGGCAGCCACATCGATTTTTCGGATGCAGCTTTTGATCCTGTTGGTAAGTTGCTTGGTGTTCTTGGCCTTCCAATTATCCTTGTATACCATGGAGCTCAAAAGACCGAAGAAATCCTCGATAGGACGGCACTGTGGCAAATTTGTCGGATTCCGGTCTTTTGGGACATATGGTATATTTTGGCTCTCCAAAAACGTTAGCGTTTTTTTGCGTAGTGCGATGATGCCTTGTCCGGCCAAAACACGTATTTGCCATCCGAGTGATGTTGTTTAAGAAATGGGATGAGTATTTTCTGCAAACACTCTCTTTGGTACACCTCCTGGTTGATGGCCAAACCGCTTGGTTTGAACCACGGCTTCGAAATACCCTTATCGGATATTACGATGTATAACATAACCTTCGATTCAAATTTGTGCTTGAACTTATACATTACTTTTGGAGGAGTAGTAGATTTGTCCTTAGTGTAGAATCGGTCGTTTCCCGGTATCTGAGACTTCGAAAGAGGAAAGTAGCTTTCGTCGTCCAGAACGAAAGATTTTCCGCCGTAATTCCGAGCCATCCAGCGGCATTGGGATTTCACGGTTTGAATCTGCTCATCTGTGTACTCTGGGGATCTGGTTTTCTTTCTACACACTATTCTTTCTTTCTTTAGCGTCTTGCAGATGAGTGACTTCGAACAATGGAACTTTCGGGCTGCTTCCCGTTGACTTACCGAATCCTTGTTGTTGAACATGCTGCGCAGCGAGCGGAGCGTTTTCTCATTCATTATTTTCGCTGAACGGCCGCAACCTTTCTTCCGGGTTACTCTCATGCATGCCAGGATACGGTATACGGTGGATACCGGAGCTTTTTCACGACAAAAATGGTCCACCGTGTATTTTTTTCCACGCTTGAAAGAATTGTACAACGCGCGCGCGCAGTTCTTCCTGTTTCGACGGCATGCTGAACACGACTGAACATGTTAGAGTGAAATAAGAGTGTATGAAAATTTTCTGGAGAGTGCAACGATTCATTCATCTAAAGTGACATTTCTATGCGGCCGTTTTTGTTCTGATGGAAAAGTATTGAAATCATTCTAATTTTTTAGTGGACACCCGTTACTTTGTTGGAAGGTGGCCGTACAGCTCATTCCGCCCTTAAATTACCATTAAATTTGCAAATCAACGAACAGCCAACGTGTAATATTTCCAGAAATTGTGCAATGGCAAAAGTTCTGCAAAATTGTAAGATAATCATTTGGTACGAATGTACAATGGCACACAAGAAGTGTTAAATAGAACGATGCAGGACTTGCGCAACAATCAAAACTTATTTGGTGGCGCACTGATTCTGTTGGCCGGAGACTTTCGACAAACCTTACCAGTAATTCCACGGTCAACCGCAGCGGATGAGATAAATGCGTGTCTGAAGTCATCGAGGATTTGGAAACACGTTGAAACACTGAAATTGACAACAAACATGCGAGTGGCGTTGCTGAACGATCAATCAGCTGATGTTTTCTCCAAGCAATTGTTGGATATTGGGGATGGAAAAATCGCCGTTGACGTTCTATCTGGCCTTATATCATTTCCCGTGGATTTTACTGAATCGAGTGCTGAGCTTATCAAAAAGGTAATGTATTTGATTACTTATATGATAGGTAATTATTTGTTGTCAAATGGGTAATTGTGTAAAACATTTAATTAATTTTTATAATATTAGCAGTAATAAAAAGAAAATCAATACAATTTTCTATAATAGAAAAGTTGCTATTTTTCAACAATTAAAATAGCAGATTTTAATCATAAAAAAATTGCAGGTGTTCCCGAACATCGCACAGAATTACAAAAATCACAATTGGCTAAGCGAACGAGCGATCTTGGCAGCGAAAAATAAAGATGTCGACGAGTTGAATTGCATAATTCAAAGTGAAATTGCTAGGGATTTTCATTCTTACAAATCTGTGGATTCCGTGACGAGTCAAGATGATTCAATACAGTAAATTCAATAATTTACTAATATTTGTCCTTAAGGTTAAACTATTAAAAACAAAATAAAAAATAGGAAAAAAATTTCATGTCTAAGCTACTTTTGATCGGGAGTATTATTATACTAAAAATATAAATTAATCTTTATCTTGAAACCATGTCTTTATTTTATGTTAACAAATACTTCACAGAAATCGTACCTGACAAATAGAAATTAGAAAAACAAAACCACTGTAATAATTAGAATTCAAAAGACATCTAACGTTATCAATTATGAATAATAGAGTTCATCTTAAACAAAAAATAGCAAAAAATATCATTTGAGGCAATACAACGTTTTGTCGGGTCAGCTAGTACAATATAAAAAACAATCCACGCCAATCCATGCAAAACTACGACTGAGGAACCTGGTAAAAATAAAAGTCCGTAGACGCATTTCGTGACTTCTGACAATTTTGCTTCCACTGATGTCCAAGCTCATCGATTTAGCACCACCCGGGGGAGACTTGGTCCTTTACCCAATGATTTCATTATCTCCAATCCGCTCAAGCAATTGTGATAGAGTGGACAGATAATTATAAATTGAGATAACGCACCCACCTGGTACCTCATATCAATATGCTTAGAGGCGGACCGGAAGATTTGATGACCTACCTTCCTCCCCTACCCTTACGTCAAACAACTTCACCAGAAAAAGAATTGAACATTTCTAAATTCTTGATAAAACTCAACTCACAAAATTCAAGATATGAAATCTAAACAAGCCTTCTGGTGCTACTTCGTTGAACAATCAAATGCACTCCGTTGATTTTTCGGTCTCCATTACACGCCCCATCAAATGTAATCCACGTTCAAAACACACAAACAAACAGTGACATCCTTGCCATAAAGCAACAAAAATTCCCCCCTCAGAATGATAACAATCCCAACATGTGTCAATATCCCTCTTATCGCAATGAAACTTTTCTCCGGCCAATTGTCTTTCACGGTGCCCTTCGAACTTCGTCCATATCCGAGCTCTTCCCAAGTCGCAGCACCGGTTGCACATTGCTACCGTATAAATTGTTAATAATTTCCAAGTTGTTGTAATTAATTTCCAACAGTGCACATGGGAAGAATTAAAAGTTTTGCCCCAGTTTTTCGGGCAACCACCTTGGATTCAAGCCACATCAAAGCCTCCAGCACGTGACGTTCCTGGTGCATTCTAAACAAACACCTCAGCCCTCAGCCCACCTTCCTTGGCATAATAAACAAATTCACAAGTGTCACATGGCAAAGTTCTTCCCCATGGTTTTACAGAGAAAGTTGCTCTTTCGGGAAAGTGGTTTTGTCGCCAATCTCCAAACTCATACAAGCACAGCGAGGACGGGAACCGACCAACTTGTCCTACCTCTTCGCCTCAGCCCAGAACCGGTGACAGATAAGACGATCTACGTGTTCTTATCGCTTCCGATGCCTTTTCTCTGCTATCTGGGCTAAAAGTGTGGGCGTAGAAGTAAAGCTGCTTTACCAAACATACACAAATCGAAGACATAAAACTTGGTTGAACAATTTACACCTCCTCGGGGGTGGGAGCCTGAGACAGGAGTGAATCCTATACATGTGTTGTTTCGGATATTGTTGTTGCAACAAGGAGCGAGGTGGATGGAAATTTACGCGTGTTAGGATAAAGTTTTTGCCCGACTAGGAAATCTATTGGCAGCGTACGACGATAAATAGGATCTTATTAAAACAAGAAACGTGCCAAGTACATCCTTCGCGAGTGTTTGCGTGCGAGTTGGAGTGGGAGTTTTTCAGGTGCTACAAGAGCTAAACAGCTTTGAGGCATTTATTTACGCCAAGTTCAAGTTTCCCGAGCTAATCAGCATGAAAACTAGCGGCAACCTTGAGACTAGCTAATTGGGAGAACGTGTACGAACGTGTGTGTGTGTGTGTGTGGTTGGTTGTTTATTGTGATTTGAGGTTAGACGGTGGTGGGCGCAAGCCGGCTCGATTGGCTGACTGTGGTCTGGTAGGAATGTGCAGGTGATTTTTAGGTGATGAGAGTAACCTCTCATCATGCCTCTCATCTCCCCAATTTAATTAATTCTTCAAACTGATTGATTTCACGACTTTTCAATTCTTCAATATAAGTTTAACATAATTCTTCTTAATTCAAAGTTTGATAAGATATGGTTAAATATGATTAAAATTCATCTTACTTAAGTTTACGCCTACAAACTAAATGAATAAAAAATAATAAGCGAATGATATGTCAGAAAAGTAAGGATCCTATTCATTTTCAGGTTTTATGCTTTTTGTCTTTCTTTTAATAAGTTCTCCTAAATTTAGGTTTTTATGCTTTGGTTTTCTATTTCTAGTAGACCTGCGTATCGCTAGACTTGCAATTATTTTTTTTCTTAGATGTTATTACCTTGCGCACTTTCTTTACTTTTGATTCTGTTTTGACTTCGATATCCTTTGGATTCTGCTCTGACGTAGACGCAGGTTTTACACTGTTTTTTAATACGAATGGCTGTTGTGGAATCCGTTTTAATTGATTTCTGTGGGTTTAAGATTATCTCCATTGATATTTACTAAATATGTCATATTTGATGAATCCTAGAGGTAACTAGAAATTAGAAGAAAAATTAGTAACTTCCATTTAATTCCAACTACCTTTGCTTATCTTCGACAGATACGCGTATTTCGTCTACAATGTGCAGACTTCTTCAGTGTCTCGTACTAATAGTCGAGTTATTAGTACGAGACACTGAAGAAGTCTGCACATTGTAGACGAAATACGCGTATCTGTCGAAGATAAGCAAAGGTAGTTGGAATTAAATGGAAGTTACTAATTTTTCTTCTAATTTCTAGTCATATTTGATGCTTTTTTTAACAATAGTACCTTGCATATTGAATGCTCTACCGTTTGATTTGTAAGTGTAGATAACTTTACTCTTGATTTTAGGACCGTTATTTAAATTTTCAGAACTGTTTTCGTCACTAACGGGTGTCCACTAAAAAATGAGAATGATTTCAATACTTTTCCATCAGAACAAAATCGGCCGCATAGAAATGTCACTTTAGATGAATGAATCGTTGCACTCTCCTGAAAATTTTCATACACTCTTATTTCACTCTAACATGTTCAGTCGTGTTCAGCATGCCGTCGAAACAGGAAGAACTGCGCGCGCGCGTTGTACAATTCTTTCAAGCGAACGAAGATCGTGGAAAAAATACACGGTGGACCATTTTTGTCGTGAAAAGTTCCGGTATCCACCGTATACCGTATCCTGGCATGCATGAGAGTAACCCGGAAGAAAGGTTGCGGCCGTCCAGCGAAAATAATGAATGAGAAAACGCTCCGCTCGCTGCGCAGCATGTTCAACAACAAGGATTCGGTAAGTCAACGGGAAGCAGCCCGAAAGTTCCATTGTTCGAAGTCACTCATCTGCAAGACGCTAAAGAAAGAAGGAATAGTGTGTAGAAAGAAAACCAGATCCCCAGAGTACACAGATGAGCAGATTCAAACCGTGAAATCCCAATGCCGCTGGATGACTCGGAATTACGGCGGAAAATCTTTCGTTCTGGACGACGAAAGCTACTTTCCTCTTTCGAAGTCGCAGATACCGGGAAACGACCGATTCTACACTAAGGACAAATCTACTACTCCTCCAAAAGTAATGTATAAGTTCAAGCACAAATTTGAATCGAAGGTTATGTTATACATCGTAATATCCGATAAGGGTATTTCGAAGCCGTGGTTCAAACCAAGCGGTTTGGCCATCAACCAGGAGGTGTACCAAAGAGAGTGTTTGCAGAAAATACTCATCCCATTTCTTAAACAACATCACTCGGATGGCAAATACGTGTTTTGGCCGGACAAGGCATCATCGCACTACGCAAAAAAAACGCTAACGTTTTTGGAGAGCCAAAATATACCATATGTCCCAAAAGACCGGAATCCGACAAATTTGCCACAGTGCCGTCCTATCGAGGATTTCTTCGGTCTTTTGAGCTCCATGGTATACAAGGATAATTGGAAGGCCAAGAACACCAAGCAACTTACCAACAGGATCAAAAGCTGCATCCGAAAATTCGATGTGGCTGCTGTCCAACGGTCATGTTCCAGCATAACGACTAAGCTGCGCCGCACGGCGGACCACGGACCATATGACAATATTCACTAAACTTAGTTTGAAGATTTAAGTTGACCCTTTTAATAAAATAAATCAGTTTGAACAAAACTTCACTGGTATTTTTTTCCTGACCCATTCTTTTCGTTCTCATTATTTAGTGGACACCCGTTAAATGTTTTTTTTTGTTTCTCTTAAATTTGAAAATTTTGTGATCGGATGAAAGGTGAAAATACGTTCATATGGTATAATTTTGTCCTCTGTAGTTGGAGATTGACGGTGATCGGTGTAAAAATTTATTGATTTCATTGTCGATCTGAAATGACGAAGAAGAATCGTTCTCATTGATTAGTTTCCCCAGCACAGCTTTTGTGGTTTGTACTGCCCTTTCTGCTAACCCATTGCTAGCTGGGTGATAAGGCGGGGACAAAATATGTTCCATATTGCGTGATTCACAATACTTTTTAAACTGGAAACTGTTGAATGGAGGCCCATTGTCACTAACAATGGCGGAAGCAAACCCAAAAACGACGAAAATGTTGTCAAGTTCTTGTGAAACGCTATCTGCATTTGTTTTGGTCATTCTTCGAATTTCAATCCATCGAGAGTAAGCGTCTACGAATATTAAAAATGTTCGGTTATATTTATGGAAAAAATCATTATGTTCCCCGCTCAAAAGGCTTTGTGGTTGCTGGCCAGTTTCCGTAAACTCTTGGAGTCCTATCCACTCCTAAAATTTGAAATTTTTTACATGAGCTCGCATAATTCTCTATATCTGTCCCAATACCATCCCAGTACAGGTATCCTCGCGCTATTTGTTTCATTTTCTGTATGCCACGATGGTTCGCATGTAGTAAATGCAAAGATGGTAGTTTTAATGTATTGGGAACTACTATTCGCTCACCGAAGATAAGGCATCCTGATTCTACGTTTAGTTTCTTTCTTTTAGAGTAAAAATTTCTCAAAGTTCTCTCTTTAACATGGCTCGGCCAACCCTTCTGAACATACTCTAATATTTTAAATAATGTTGGATCGTTTGAAGATTCTTCCCCTATAGTTTTTGCATTGAGATTAACTTGTTGGTCTTCAATCAAGTAATTAAGTTCATTGAAAGAGCTACGTTGACTTTCTTCAAAATCAGCAGCACTCATGTTTTGTTCTAACAGACATCGAAAATGAATACGAATCACCGAAGATCGAACAGCAACAACCATAATCGAAGGACGTTTCGTAATCAACGTGTCGCCGAAGAGTATAATCCACTACACTACGGGAAATTTGTAGCTTTTTGTTATTAAATAATATCATTAGAAGATAATGTACAAGTAATGAAATCCGGCGTATTTAATGGCGGCCGGTTATGTTGAATATTTTCATTTGTTAAGTTAGCAAACCCACTCTGCTACAACCATCAGCTTCCCTGATGGATGCGAGAGTAACTCACTCTCGCCTTGATAAGGCTATCTCCCTACTATAGTAGAAGGAGGGATCGTTCTCGATCGGGTATCACAGATAGACGATAGAAAACCATTTATACTGAAGTTAGTGTGAAATAAACCTGCTTGCGAATCGGTCGTGTTTTGTAAAAGCCACAACTTTGTATTTTCATTTGCTGAAACCAAGAGTGCTAGATGAACATTAATGTTATAGTGACCTACTTTCGAAGAAGAACATACAGTCTTGACAAACAATCAGCTACATGGTTCTCCTTTCCAGCCATATGTGTGATAGTGTAATCAAATATAGAAAGTCGTAGAAAATATCGTTGTAGCCTATTAGCAATTACTGCTGGACCCCCCCTTTTGTTGTTAAATATACCTAATAATGGTTTGTGATCAGTTATGATGGACACTTTTTGACCTAGCATATATTTGTAAAAAAATTCCATGGCGAATACTATAGCTAGTGCCTGTCTATGCAAAATGGGATAGTTTTTTTTCAGCTTTTGACAATCGACGTGCGACAAAAAATACTGGTTTTTCTATGTTGTTAACTGTGTGGCTAAGAACGCCCGAGATTCCATCGTCACTTGCATCACAAGTCACGGTGATGGCTGTAGATGGATCAACATGTGTAAGAACTTGAGCGCTACATATTGCTTTTTTGCTTTTTTCAAAGGCTTCGTTGCAAGAGTAATCCCAATTCCATTTACTATCCTTGGATAAAAGATTATAAAGAGGGGAAAGGACTATGCTCATTTTCGGAACGAATTTAGTATAGAACGTTATCATTCCGAGAAATGCTTTCAGTTGTGTTTTTGATTTTGGCTCTGGCACGGCCTTAATCGCCATAACTTTCTCCGGATTTGGCGATACACGATATATTTCACTTGGGGAACAAACCACTCACATTTCTCGGCATTTATTTAACATTACGTTGTGCTAACCTTTCCAACACCTTCTTGATGATATCTAGTAACTCATCATCGGACTCGGCCCAAATGAGGATATCATCTATGTATGTTTGAACATTTGAAATACCTTGTAAGATTTTATCCATAACCGATTGAAATATGGTAGCCGCTGGTTTAACACCAAATTATGGTAACCTACGATAAGCATATAAACCTTTGTGGGTATTGATCACCAAGAGCTTTTTTGTGTCTTCAGATACGACGAGTTGTCGATAGGCTCCTCTCAGATCAATGAGAGCGAACTTTTTTGCTCTGCATTTATTTGAAATGAGTTCTTCGATTACTGGTAGAGGGTAATGGTGAGTAATTATGTATGGGTTGACGGTTTTAGACCCATCCATGCAAATACGAATATCTTTCTTATTTCTAGGGTTTTTTTTTTCATTAGGGCGAATCTACAATTGAGAGATTCTCTCTGGGCTCGCTCTCTTTCATTCATAAACCAATCAGCTTTACGTATTTATTCTACTATTTGTAGAGTATGGTAGCCCGTACTGTTGTGTTGCGATCTGTACTAAAGAATCCCTCGAAAGTTTTATAATGGCGCTGTAATGAATGAAAGAGAGCGAGTCCGGAGAGAATCTCTCAATTGTAGATTCGCCATAACGAAAAAAAACCCTAGATTTGGTTTCACTACCACAACTATGAGCGACCCCCATTCTGCGTATTCTAACTTTTCAAGTATACCCTTAGCTTCTAAATCATCTAAATCTAGGGGTTTTTTTTCATTAGGGCGAATCTGCAATTGAGAGACTCTCTTTGATAACTTTCTCTTTCATTCATACTCCATTCAGCGTTACGTTTTTCATTCAACAATTTGTAGATTATGGTAGTCGGCACTGTTGTGTTTCTATCTGTACTAAAGAATCCCTCAAAAGATTTATAATGACGCTGTAATAAATGAAAGAGAGTGAGAGAGGAGAGAGCCTCTCCTTGTTAGATTCGTCCTTTTGAAAAAAAATCCTAGAAATGGATTCCTACAGTTTCTCGGTGCTTGAAGGCAACCGTGTAAAGTTTATGTACTATTGGTTTCGCTTGACCTTTCATATGGATGTCGACTACAACACCTTTGATCGGCTCGGTTAGATCATCATCAAATGCAGATGAGTATTCTGTTTTAAGAGTTTTGATTGTATTTTTGATCGATGGCTCTCTCTTGATCTCGCAAAGCGAATTGAGCAAAAACGTAACCCACCAGTGTGGCCAAATTAAGTTTAACTAATTGCGGCCTAATAGAGATACGAAATTTCTTGGAGATTTAATTATTAATAGGGATAAAGTTAATATTTTCTTGTTTAATTTTTCTCGTACTAATATTTTACCCAAAACGTTCACTGCCTCACCAGACACAACGAATAATTTTCGGGGATTTGGAAGTAGTGCACATTTACTAAACTTTTTCTTGTATGTATTCCATGAGCAAATGGTGGTACACGCACCCGTATCGCACTCCATCAACAAAGTTTGTCCATTTATAATTAATTCCACAAAAGCTGGTGCTGAGGTGTCTGACTTACCAAGCATTACATTATTTATCCAATTGGGTTCATCCTCAGCTTCGGGTTCGTCTACCGACTGATCCTCATCAAAGTCAGTATCGTCTTCCATGCTCATTTTTAAATCTTCCATAGCTGCTGACAACTGGTTGATCCGCTCTTCATACGCTCTCTTCTTACTCACATTTCCCTTGGGCTGCTGTTGTCCGTAACGAGGTTTTTTGGTTTTAGGCAACGTACAGTTCTATGAGAGGTGCCCTTTGTTGTAACAATTATAACACACCGTATCACCGCTAACTTTCATGTTGCCTCTATGACTGGAAATGTGCTTTTGATTCGGACCTGCACAAGCACTTTCATAAAATCTTCCTGGCTTTACAAAAATTTTCTTTCGGGTGGAACTGTTATGCCCAACATAGTTTGATGCACTGGTACTTTGTTTCGCCATTTTGCGCGCCTCAAGAGCTGCGATCTCAATCGTCTTGGCTTTTTCTAGCAATTGAGCTAGATTTAACTTGTGGCCTGCATCGCGAAGCATTGACTCCCTAATTTTATCACCACGGATACCTGCTACGAAAACTGACTGAACACTCACGTTACAATGTTCCACAATATTTTGCAGATCTATTGTTTCTCCTTCTTCTTGTTTCCACGTAATCAACCGGTACCGTTCAGCAAACACATTTTTGTTCTCTTCATGTAGCACCTTGAACTTTTCGATAATTTGGGCTTTCGTTTTATCCACAATCTTGTTCGGTTTAAAACTACTGATAATCCGATTTGCGGTCTCTTGACCAACACTAGTAATAAACTCCAAAGCTTTTTCGTCATTTGGAGTTTTATTCAATGCAAAATAAATTTCCACCGTTTGGAGGTACGAATTTACATTAAAACCGGGCACATACACGGGGAATCTTCCTTTCGTTCTTCTGTCCACTCCAAATGGAACCATCTTATTTCCATCTTCTGCTGACGTTGCCATAATGGTTTACGTTTTTAGATATCGAAACACAAAGAATATGTTTTTCCCAATCTACTACGGTGTGGATCGACCTCAAATTAACACGTCGATGAATAGGACAACCTAATATCGCTCTATAATTTCTCAACACAACTCCTGCTTTTTTTTAAATACTCGTCGCCAGTATGCTACGACCGAGGATAGCTATCACGAGTCGTTCTGACAGATTACAGTAGAATAAACACGTCTTGTCGATACAAATTAGAAGTTCACACTGAACTTTATTAAGAACTCATGCCTCTCAGGGCTCTATGTTGACGCTGGTTGAGTAAGTTCTTTGACACTCTGGATGTTCTCGTGGTTAAGTTCATAATTTCTGAACTCACATTTGCACAGTGAGATTTTTATCATTTGGTTTTGACAACAGATTTTTTAGCAAAACTCGAGAAACAATCAAACAAATGGAACCAAATTGGCATGTGGAAGTTTTTGAGAACAGAAAAAGTTTCTACGGTTTTAGACCCCTCCTCCCTCTGGAAGGGGGGGGGGGGGGCTCTTATACGATTGAAACACCAATTTCAACCAAACATAAGAATAATCCATGCAACTAAAACACCAAATCTGTAACTAGAAATGAGAAGAAAAATTATTATTTTCCATTTAATTCCAACTACCTTTGCTTATCTTGACAGCCGTCTCTAGGATACAAAATCTGTATTTCTAGCATGCAGTTTGTTCTGATAGAAGTTTGAACCCCTTCTTGGTCAAGAATGAGAGATGCTTGAGTTTCTCTTATATACAATAAGTTAATCTAAGGTTATGCGAGATCAAATTACGTTCAAACTTATAGGATACTGCATTGTTTGAAGATCAATGATGCCCCCCCCCACCTCTCCCTCTCCCTCTCCCTCTCTCTCTCTCTCTCACTCACTCACTCACTCACTCACTCACTCACTCACTCACTCACTCACTCACTCACTCACTCACTCACTCACTCACTCACTCACTCACTCACTCACTCACTCACTCACTCACTCACTCACTCACTCGTTTTGCCACTTTCTCATCGTGCCGACTCTGGTTCCTCGTTCACCCGTTGTCCTCTTCCAAAACGGCCCATAGGGAACATACCGGCTATCACACATACCACCTGCCGCTACTGCTTATTGCCGAGTTGTTCAGCATGATCCAAATCCAACGATTTTGACGCCTTCGGTAGCTGCATCGTCCTCAGCGTCGGGCCTACGATAGAGCCCTTACCTTACCTTACCAATCAGACTAAGGCCGGCGTGGCCTCTGCTGTACACAGAAGTTGTCTCCATTCTATTCGGTCCATGGCTGTCACTCGCCAGCCTCCCTGTCTGCGGAGGGTCCGCAGGTCGCCATCTACTTGATCGATCCACCTTGCTCGTTGCGCACCTCTTCTTCTTGTACCTGTCGGTTCGTTTTCGAGAACCATTTTCACAGGGCTGTCGTCCGACATTCTTACGACATGCCCAGCCCATCGTAGTCGACCGATTTTTGCGATATGTACGATGGAAGGTTCTCCCAGCAACTGATGCAATTCGTGGTTCATTCGCCTCCTCCACGTTCCGTCTTCCATCTGCACTCCACCGTAGATGGTACGCAGCACCTTCCGTTCAAAGACTTCAGAACTACCGGTCTAATTAATGTCTTGTAGATGGTCAACTTTGTGGTTCGGCAAACTTTGTTCGATCTAAGCGTCCTTCGGAGTCCAAAGTAGGCACGATTGCTCCCATACAAATGAAACACACATTTCTGCATAACTCGAGGACTAATAAAGCAAATGGAACCAAATTTGGTATGTGGAGATTTTTAAAGGACTATATATATATATATATATATATATATATATATATATATATATATATATATATATATATATATATATATATATATATATATATATGTATATTTATATATATATATATATATATATATATATATATATATATATATATATATATATATATATATATATATATATTTCTATGGTGGGTTGAGACCCCTGGCACTGGAAACCACAGAACCAATCTGCTTGAAAATGTGTATACTGTGGTTTTTGAGGCTGGGAGAGGATCTTATGATTGTTTAAGACACCTTCTACCTTCTGGAGGAGGGCGATATAACACAAATTAAATACAAATGTCTGCAATCTTAAGAACTAATCAAGCAAATGGAACCAAACTTGGCAGTTTGGGGGGTTTGAAAGCAATGATTGTATGATGGTTTAAGACCTCTCCTCCTCTGGAAGAGGGAGTCTCATACTAATCAAACACTAATTTCAACCAAACATGATAATTATCCAGGTAGTTTAAACACACAATATGTACTTCTCGGGTAAGAAGCATGTTCTGAGAGAAGATTGGCCCCTTTTTAGTTAAGAAAAAAACTCATACCGATAAACAACCATAAACGTGTCAGTTCTATTAAATTTTCTTTCATTTAGTATATATAACTAATGTCAAAGAAATTTGCTGTGCATTTTTTCACTACTGATCTCGACAAGCAAAGTTCACAAATAGATTTGGACCTATACATTTATAAAGCCTGAAGTAAGCAGACATAAAAAAAATATGGATTATGTCCTGAGTTGGAACAGTATTATTCTCCAATTAACATTTTGAATTTCTAAAACTTGCCCCCGCAATTCCGGTTTTCTCAGAACTCCTGCTTTGTGTACGACTCGCATTAGCAAAGATGTTTTAGTGCATTAGCCTTTGCTTTTAAATGTTCCTGTCCACGAACATAAGGACATTCAAAAGCGTAAAAAAACATACATATTTATATCATCAAACGATTCTATGAATCATCCCATCCTATCAAGCAACTCCAATCAATCATCGCCATCAACCAAAGTGAATCGGTAAATTTCCTATCGAGATAAACCCTTCCCCATATCCAAAAAAAAAAATATCACAACCGAACGGTGACCTTAAAGAGCCTTTCTCCATAATCCGGGGAAGCCCTAAGATTGTCCCCCAGCTTCCTCGTAGCAGTATGTTGAACTCCCCGTACTTGACTCATTCTACTGGGGCCTTTACTTTATCATTCAAGTACAATCTAATTGAGGCAGCTTAATGCTCCTCGAGACCTCCCCAGCAGGATCATTCAATATGCAGACCGGCCCATATTCAAGAACACGTTCGACGATGGCCATAAACCCGAGTTTTCTCGGTTTGAGGTTTTTCAATTTCCGAGAAACACCCCCCTCCCCAACTTCCAGGATAAATCATTTGCATTTCCCAAACCGCTTCGAAGGCGGACACACACACGCACGAGCTGGCATACTTTCGGTTCGGAGGAAAAGTCCAAAATGAGATTATTTGTACTCCTTCAATTTCCCCGGAAAAGTTTTTCTTTCCTCGCTGGTGCATGGGGGGAGTTAGCACTGGGCAAACACACATTCAGACGCATTCTTTTGAATTCGAAGAAGGAATCAAGCTACGGGATTGTATAAATTGTACTCCGCCTTCGAGGAGCAGGATATTTGAGTTATAATCTCTGCTGGAGCACAAATTCTTTGCTTAAATATTGATCACAAAAGTAGACACGTGTGTGAGTGTGGGAGGGGGGGGGGGGGTTGTACGTGGTTGCGGTTTTCGGTTCACAGGCATTCAGTGGTTTCGATGAAGAGAATAATCCAAATGGTTCCTAGCAATTCACCCGAAGAGCAGCGTTCGGAGGCCCGATGCGAAAAATGGTCGGAGAGGAGACAGTAATAGAAATGTGCTATTTTAATTCGGTTAATCGCCTTAAACGAGCTTAAGAGCAATCGGATCTTTCTACCAGTGTTCTCGGAGGATTTCTTCAGCTTTGAATTGAGAGCTTGCTAAGCTCTTATCGCTGTTTTGTTTTGCGTATTGTGTGAAGAGCAGTTTGTTTTTTTTCTTCTTTCTTTTAATTGAGACTCTTTTAATATCATCGCGCGCAGATCGATGTGACCCCGAACAACGGTACTTTCCAAAACAAAAGCCAACAATCTGCTAGGAGCTATTGGATCACGACACACCGGCGTTGCTTTATTTATATTCACATTAAAACTCGATTTCTCTTTCTCTCTGGCAATAGCAAGACCATCCGGTAGAAGAAATCGGGGCCTTGGCTATAACCAGGAGTTTTGATTCGCATTCATTGGCATGCTATCGACGAGGAGGGAAGCAAACATTCCTCAGCCACCATCGTCGTCGTCGTCGTCGTCAGAAGGAAGAAAATTTCAATGTTTTCCGAACACGAGATACGAACGGAACAGCCCCCGGTTGGTCCCAGAGTGGTGCTTCAGTCCTGCTCATACGGTACGCAGTGCCACTGCCAGGTCAAAAACGGATCACCGGGACGGTCGGTTGTTGGGTGGTGGTTTTGTTGCCCCAAAAGAAGCTATTCGGAGGCGCGTGAGAAAAAAAGCAATTGTTTGCATTTAAGACCAGAGTACACCGACGGGGGCAATAATCGTAAAATAAATAATGCATTACTTAATTATTTGGCTGGTCGTCTTGGCGCTGCAGCCGATTTGGGTTTGGGAGCACTTGGGGGCCGTTTTGTTTGGCATAGAGATAAAAGGACAATTACGCTCAGCTGATGTGGTGGAAATTTTATTAATTGCGGCGAATGAGTCAACGATCCTCTCAGAAATGCATGATGTTTACAAATTTTACAGTCGGACAATTATCTCAGATTATATAGAAATTTGAGGAACGGTGGATTAGTTTAGCCTGTCAATTTTTATCATTTTTCGGGCATACACACAGATAAAAAGAAACATTGAATTTTCTGCGTTATCTAATGCACATAAAGGGAATGCTACATTTGGCTAAACATAATGGGATATTTCACGTAAACAACACCGGCATCTAGCCTGTTCTATGCTAGATTGTAAACATTATTATATGGCGCGTGAAAGATTGTTAACAATTTTCTTGTTTTCGCCTGCTTTGACTTAGAATTAAACGATGGGAAATTTTACGCGCCAGTTAAGATTCATTATTTTTTTCTGTGTAGTTAAAGAAAATGCACTGAAAATTTATTTTCGTGAAGGCGTTTTCACGCGCTTCGTAAACATGTATTTTGTACATAGAACAAATGTCTCATCTATTGTATGAAACATTCATAATGCTTTTTATCTGGTAAAATGCTATCATTACACCTTTTTGTAAAATGCACGAAATGAACTTCGTGATGACCAGCCAACCGCTGTTTCTCTTCTATACCGTACTCATTCATGATGATGTTTCTGCTGGTAAGGGCGGGTATAATTTATTTAAACCAAAATAAAAATAGCTGTCGAGAGCCATAACTTCATGCTCATTAATCAAGTATCCTCTCACGAGTGAGCGTGGCCTAGTGAGATCAACCACGGACTCAGAATCAGCACTTTCCGAATATTCAGGTTCGAACCCCATGTCAGAAACATTAAAAAAACGCTGAACAACTCCACGTGATTGCTTTTTTGTATCAATAACATTTTGAGTCGATAAAGTAGATCTGTCTGTCCTTCATGCAACTACCAGAGAGACGTTTCTTTTTATTTTGTGAGCAAATATTCATAGCTCTTTGCATTGTTTTCGTACAATGTACGAATGTTCTTTCTGTGTCTACAAAAGCTTCGTGCTTTTGACAGTTGCGCGTGTGCCATTAATTACGAATGTATCTTTATAAAAAGAACAATTCATTTTCGTTGCAGAAAACAACGAATGGATTTGTGAGTGTTACCTTCGATTTTGTAATTTATCTATCTATCTATCTATCTATCTATCTTCTATCTATCTATCTTCTATATATATAAAAATGAAATGCTGTCCGTTTGTGACAGCATAGCTCACGAACGACACGATGGATTTATGGATCTTTTGTTTGATTCGGCTTGGTTCCCAACAGGTTTATGTGAAGAAAAAATTAGAAAAAAATACTGGAAAATGAAAAAAAGTTCATAAAAATTGTGATTTTGAATGGGAATATCGTAATATGCAAGACAGCAAGACCATCTTTCGATTTGTAAGGAGGAACCGTTGGAAACTATTATTATGGCTTCGTGATTGACAAAATAAAAAAACCGAGAGAGGAGAGAATCACTGATTGTTACTAAGGACCGTTTGAAAAGATATACAAAAAAATGATATTACACTAAAGTCGCTTATTTCGCATTTTTCACGGGGTTTTCGGAATTTGACGTTGTTTGCGGAAAAAATACGCGATTATCGTTATTCATGCGATTCCCTAAATTTGATCAAAATGCGTCTCAAACCTGACTTTTCTCAATTTTTACGAAGTTTTTGTAAATTACGGTTTTTACGCGGATTCAGTAGTTTACTCGGTTATTTTTAGTAGTTTTTTTTCCACCGCACTCATTCCTGTGTAGAAAGTAACTTCAGTGTAAACGATTTAGAGCGCGTCGATGCACGTATAAACTTAAACGTTTGTATTGGTGTATTCTGAGCCCTTTTTTCTCTTAAGCCATAGGCCACCCATGTAAACCAATACTACAATGCCATAGATTTGCTTGTGTAGCTTATGGCTTGCGAGAAAAAAGGCTCAGAAGTGTATGTTTAAAAATGTTGATAGGCCCTATTCTATTGTTGGTCCAGAATTGGAATGAAGGCCAATGGAAAGTGAAAGTATTAGTTTAAGTCTTCTGTGTTGAACTGACAGATGTGTAATTACGTTTTCGGTTACATTAGTATCGATCGCCGTGTGATTAATACTGCATCAGGAACGTGAAAACGACGATATTTTTAGAAATTAATAGACAATAATTAAGTTGCGATTTCAGTTTATTTCAATTGGTATTGTTTTACAATGCCTCCAACTAGACAGAATAATATCGGTCGGCTGCTAGCTCAGCAAATTCTCGAATGAGACAAAGCGACGATCAGCGTGCAACTCAAACTGAATTGGATCGACAACGGATTTCACGGGATCGAATGATGTTGAGTGAAGAAGAAAGAGCAGCTCAACATACAAGCGATAATGTTAGAAAGAAGCGTAATCGGCAAGTACCAGAAAGATCTGGTAACAATCGTACCCAACATAAGCTTATAAAACGATTACGAAGGCATCCGTTAAACGAATCTTCAACGTGCTGCCTTTGGTTGATGACAATGCGAATATATCAGTCGCCATTGGATCAATGAGTGTAGTTTGTTATCATTGTAATACATTGAAGTTCCCAAATAAAACACCAGAGCCTTTGCGCTCATTTGTGTCGGGATCAGGAAGTGGTTTTAAACATTTTCTGCAGAACATCCAGAGTTATAATGGTTGTTTTCAAATGGCGCAACGCACATTATAATAATTAAAAGTTTTCTTGGACATTGAACCTTACAGAGTTTGAAAATTTAGTAAATTATGAAATTTTGAAACCGTATACGTTACAGGTCAAATTTACCAAAATCGAATTCAATGTTTCCACCGACAGACGCAGACGATAAATCTACAGATTTATTTCAAGCGAGATTCACTCAGTAACATTATTCCACCATGAAGCGGGATATTGTAAAACAATTGCAAGCGATGCTTCATGAGCTTAATGGATTGATTCAAATTTTCAAGGCTACTCTAGATCGAATGCCATCTAACAACCATAAGCTTGGGATTCGAGCTAAGGAGTGTATCGAATATAAGCTATCCACATACATTTGCGTTGTACGCATGTATTTGTGATGGTTTTTTATGCTCTGAACACTGCATGCTGTGCGTTTGACTGTCAGCTTTCTTTTGTTTACTTGTTTGTGCGGTTCAAACTCTGCGTTTTTAAAATGTCGCGTATTGAAAAGGAAGTGAAAATTAAGGTTCTGGACACATGTCTAAGTGAGAAGGGTATTACTATGCGAAAATTGGCGAAGCGGTTTGGAATTCATCATGCGAGTGTTAAAACCATCATTAATAAGTTTGGGAAACACTATTCTTTGGATGAGCTACCAGGAAGAGGCAGAAAACCCGGTTCTTCCAACCCGAAACTGGAGCATAAAGTGGTATCTCTAATCATGAAGAACAAATCAATGTCAATACGTGATTTGGCCAAAAAATCAGGAACGAGTGTCGGAATGATCCAGCGTATCAAGAGGCGAAACCACCTGAAGACCTACAAGAAGCAGAAAATCTCGAAACAAAGTGCAGATCAGAAGTAGCGAGCAGCAACAAGGACCCGGAAATTGTATTCGCGTCTTTTGCAGCGTCCGGATGCATGCGTTTTGATGGACGATGAGACCTATGTAAAGGAGGACTCAAAAACCCTTCCAGGTCCACAATACTTTACTGCCGTCGTTGGGGAGGATGTGAGCGATGCGGACAGGTCGATTCAAGTGGAGAAATTCGGTCGAAAGGTACTGGTATGCCAACCAATATGTTCCTGTGGTTTGAAGTCAACCAGTTTTTACACTACCGGAACTATAAATGCGGAAATCTATCGATCTGAGTGTCTCCAGAAGAGATTGTTGCCTTTATATAAGAAGCATAGTACACCTCCACTGTTTTGGCCGGATTTAGCGTCGGCTCACTATGCCAAAACCACTCTCAATTGGCTTGCGGAAAAGGGTATAGATTTCGTTGAGAAAAATATCAATCCACCAAATTGCCCTCAGCTTCGACCCATCGAACGTTACTGGGCAATCGTGACGAGGGTCTTCAAGAAGACTGGTAAGGCAGCTGGGAACATGCAGCGGTTCAAAAAAATTTGGGCTCAAGCGTCCAAAAAATGCGATGCAACACTTGTCCGGAACTTGATGAAGAGCATTCGATCCAAAGTTCGAAAATTCGTGAAGGAATAACTTAAATTTCATCCGGTCTTCATTATGCTCAAGTTTAACCTCGTACAATAAAGGATCAATTTTTGTATGAATAAAAAATCGGGTTTCAACATAATTTGAAAGAAAGTTTGTGGATAGCTTATTTTCGATACACTTATTAATACTGTGAGAGCCACCTTAACAGCGCAGTACTGATGATGATTACAATGACTTAAACAGAACACATACATATAGACCAGCAACATAGTAGTTGCCAGTGTGTGAGTGTGCTTTGCTGATGAGCAAGACTTCATAGACCTTTCGATCGTTGGTTCGTCCTCTTTCGGCATCCAGCACTCATCGAGGTAAGACGTGGTGTCCGGCACAGCCAGTCGGGTGATCACTCTACAAATTGACGCAGAAGCGCATTTCCCACAAATACCTTCTCCAATTTACCAATAAATAGTTAAGTTGAAAGCAGGATAACGTCTGCTGGGTCAGCTAGTATAGATATATAAATGAATGTTTGTTTGTTAGTGACGCTATAACTCGAGAAGGGCTGAACCAATCTTGGTGGTAACAAAGGTTTAGAGGAAAAGAAAAGTTGGAAAACATTTAAGGAAAAATTGGAAAATTAAAAAATAAAACAAGGCATTTTTCCACAAAAAAATCAAATCTCTTCTCTATATATAAAAATGAATGTTTGTTTGTTAGTGAAGCTAAAACTTGAGAACGGCTGAACCAATCTTGGTGATATTTTCGAATAATTTGTTTCTTTTTATCTAACAAAAGTTTGGCGGAAAAGGAAAATTGGAAAACATTTAAGGAAAAGTCGGAAAATTGAAAAATAAAACAAGGCATTTTTCCACAAAAAAAATCAAATTTTGTTTGTCTAAATCTAATGTTGTTAGTCAAAATTACAAATGAATGATTTTGAATACAATAAATTCAAATTTCTTCACCTTCAAACTAAGCAAACTTCAAGAAAGACCCAATTTCCAACAATTAGTTGATAGAACATCTTCAATTCAGATGCCAGTGCTAAATTGTCACATTACAAATGCACAAAATGTTGTTGTTTTGGAAAGTTTCTTCATGATATCTTACAGCACTGTAATCAACTCATGTCGGTCCGGCAAGACATCATAAAAATATCAAAAAAATTTCATGCGTTGGAACTTCAAAAAAAAAAACAACTTCAGTATCCTAACATAAAACACCAAATAAAATGGCCAATTGATCACAGATTATCAACTGTTCACTAATCGGACACACGCACGGAGAAAAACTTCGGACACTACAGTTCAAACAAAACTCGCGGGATTAGAAACTGAAAAACCTTTTATTGAAACCGCACTTTATTCGGACGAAAGATTAGTTTATTGCTCGATACTCTTTTCACCAAGATGTATTCGACGCAAACCCGTGCACTATTCGATTACAACTAACTACTGCCCCGGTATCGACAGTGATACCAAGGGTCAGTGGTGAATTTCTAACACGATCGGTCATATCACTCGATCGGCTATCGGTGATAAGGATGGGATGTAAACAAAACGAGATGACTACTGATAAGCATGTGGAACCTATCTGTGCTGCCAAACGGGCCGAAATTATTACGCCTGAACATCAACAATTTGAAATGACTGCCGACTTTAAGAAGCCAAAATTGAAAATATCCAAGTTCTCCAGTATGACAATTGACTGTCACTTTCAGATTGACAATGAAGGACATTCATGCCATTTAAAAAAAGCGATGTAAATATCGAATAGCGATTTATTGTGTGAATCGATTTTAAAGATATTGCAAGCGATAAATTAATATAAAGATTTATTATTAATTGAAAGATATTGCAAGCGATAAATTAACGAAGTCCGTTGGGTCAGCTAGTATAAATTAAAATTAACTTTCAGTGTGGGGACTTTGTGTAATCTTCGAATCCAGTCGTTGTAGTTCAAAACCGAACCAATCGAGCCAATCGATCCTGCTCTAATTTTATAGACTCGCATAGTGTGGCTAGTCCGCTGTATGTGCTATACAACGCACCAGATGCGACACAATAGAATGCAAGTGGCATCGATTGGGGTGATTGGTCTTGTCCGGTTCTGAACTGCAATGAGAATATTTTCATCTCACAATTATCTGCTCTCAGGCATTGTTTTGGTCATATCTCCATGAAGAATTATCCAACCATAATGAAATTTGGACCAGTTGTTTGAGGATTTTATAACTTTAATTTGTCGCAAACAAAACTAAAATAGGTACAAAAACAGCTCAGTATGTAATCGGAGACTTAACTGTTTGATTATTGTTATAATAGGCCGTCAAGTACTACTGTTTTGTTCAGATCTTCGTAACGAAATGTTCGAATGAAAAAAACATCAATAACGTTCTATAGAAATATTGTAGCTTTCATTTGCCATCAACAGAACTGGAATCGGTTTACAAATGGCTGAGAACTCGTTGTAACATTATTTGTAACACACACACACACACACACACACACACACACACACACACACACACACACACACACACACACACACACACACACACACACACACACACAGAGAGAGAGAGAGAGAGAGATATACACACACACACACGCGCGCACGCACACATACACACACACACACACACACACACACACACGCGCGCGCACAGCGACATGTACTCTGTTCTTCGAGCTTAGTCGAATGGTATATGACACTCCGCCCTCTGGGCCTCGGATAAAAAGCAAAGTTTTCAAGCAATCTTAATACCCTTCTTTTGGTGTAAGAAGGATAAAAGTGTTTCTTAAATAGTTTGACCACTTCCCATTCCATACAAATAAAACACCAACTTATGCATAACTCGACCACTAATCAAGCAAATGGAACCAAATTGAATTGGTAGAGATTTTTGAAGCCATAAAAGGTTTCTATGGCGGTTTGAGTCACCTCCCTTCTCTTAATAAGGGGTGCACCAATACAAATGAAACACAAATTTCTGCATAACTCGGGAACTTATCATGTAAATAGAACCAAATTAGGTAGGTAGAGATTTTTGAAGGCAATCAATGCTTCTATGGTGGTTTAAAATCCCTCCCCTCTCTGTAAAAGGGGGGCTTCCATACAATCGAAACACAAATTTCTGCATAGCACGAGAACTAATCAACCAAATTGGGCATGTGGGGTTTTTTTAGAGCAATGATTGTATGATGGTTTGAAACCTCTTCCCCCTCTGGAACCGGGAGGGGGGGGGGGGGGGGGTTAATCTTCATATAAAAATGAAACACTTATTTCAACCAAACATGAGAAATATCTAGGTAACTAAAACACAAAATGCGTATATGCGTACTCCTCGGGTAAGAAGCATGTTCTGAGAGAAGTTTGAACCCCTTCGTAGTCAAAAATAGAACGAAACCCTAAAAATTGAGACCGCAAAGATCAAAAGAACCGTACCCAACTGTTAATTGAATCTAAAAAAATGCATGTCATATTTAATATACTGATTGTCGTTTTGCTCAGCAATTAGAGACACAATCTATATTTAATTCTTCACCGATAAACTCAACTTCGGTTCTTAATTTATTAATCCACTAACATAACTATTTAATTAACTATTTCTTTTACCGTTCTAATTCACATAAAACTAAATTACTTCACTTGCTGGATTAATTTCACGATTACCCAATTTTCTCGTACCCACTGCTCGTCGATGATGATTTGAGTTCCACATGTCGGTTCGATTGATGATGAAAAAAGAGGGTTTTATTTGTTAGCAAGGCTCCTTTTATAGATGTCAGTTGACGGAAGACAATAGAGACGGAAATCCAAAAACGTCAAAAAACGCAAGCTGTCGGTTGTATCGTCGAATCGGTAATCGTTGAACAAGGGATCGGCTGCTGATGATCGATGATCACGTTGACTCCTAGATGTCATTTCTCGCATATGCGAACACTCATAAAAAAGCAATGATAATATCTATATGTCTCACCTATGATTTTTTCAATATAATCAACAAATCTCGAGTACTTTTTCAAAAGGACGTATGTAACAAACTGTAAACAAACGCGTTGTTCATGGCATGTTATTGAAAAATCATAATGCCCACATTTGATGAACTTTCTGATGGATTAATTCTGAAAGTTTTTACTAACTGTTACTAAATGTAAAATCACTTTTGCACTTTTTGGGAATAATGTACATACGCCACTTGTGTTGAAAAATAACTTGCGAATCATTGTTATATCATTTGAACGTCTCTTAACAATGCGTAAGTAAAAGACGTCATACCACAAGGTTAAAAATTTAGATTTTGTTTAGTAAAAATTGATATTTTTAACAAAGATATTTTTACAGTAGCAGCTAGTAGCACCAGTAGATCTAAAGTCATTTAGCTACATTAGATTTGAAAGCCAGGTAGGTGCCCGATTCATAAACATTGAAATAAAAACCCAACGATGATCTTTCTATATTGTAGCAATATGAACTTCCGACATATTTCGAAACATCTGTTATCCTGCTACGAACCGAAACATGCTGAAGGCGGTTCTTGAAAAAGCCATGTTGAAAAAAAGATAAGAATAATACACAAAACTGGAAACAAAGTAGGTTGAGTTTATTTTCCATATTATTTAGGTTCTATAGTAATTCCGAAACAGTTTTTGCAGTCCTGAAAATCATTCTGCTGAAGGTTCTACTGGAATACGCGGTATAAAAAGTTATCGTCGAATCTGGTTGGATGTCTGATCAAGTTCCTACGACGAAATGTTCGAGTCTCATCATATTCATCTGATAGGTGTAGAGGATTCAAGTTTTCAGTTTTTGAAGTATCTGGAGTTGACATTTCATGTTCAAGTAATTCAACACCCGTTAGCGCAACCGAAATCTCTAAGTTAGGTGCTCTTTTAACCTCTCTTACGTTTCTCGCATATTGAACACCAGTTTGACTCATTATCACAACTTTTGCTCCATCCCTAGCAACAACTTTGAAGCGTTCCGATGAAAACGTTGGGTCTGTTTTAGACTTCCGCTGTTGTACCAGCAATACGACATCTCCAACGCTGATGTCGGACTCAATAGCACCACGTACCTGGTCTGCATACTCTTTGCTAGAATGTTTCGATTCCGCATCTTGATCCCGGATATTCGCACGGTCTAACTCCTTACACTTTTGGCCATCCCATAGGCTGGGAAAAGTTCCGCGATACTTCCATCCTACCATCAATTCGAATGGGGTCACCGCGAGACGAGAATGAGGGACCAGTGTATTGTGCTTATGGACGTATTCTTGAAGAGCATCTCGCCAATTCATGCCGTCCAGTCTAGATGCAGAAAGAGCTTTGATGACACCTTGGTTCTGCCTTTCTACAGCCCCGTTCGACTGTGGACTAAGCGGTATTGACTTTCGAATTTTAACTCCCTTTTCTTCCCAAAAGTTGTTGAATGACGCACTTTGGAATGGAGGACCGTTATCGCTTTGAATTACAACTGGTAGCCCCCATGTTTGAAAAACTTGACTCAAAGCAAAATGTGTGTTCTCTGCATCCATCGACTTCATTTCAACGACTGACAAATATCTGGAGTAAGTGTCAATCACAATCAAGAACTCCACTGATCCGAAATTGTTGACCGAAAGGATATCAATTTGTAAAATTTCCCATGGGCCATCTGGGAGGTCTCTTGATGCTAGTGGCAATGGAAGGTTACGTCTGGACAAAAGCGAGCAAGTTTCACACTTCTTGATGAATCGTGTGACTTCTGAGGACATCTTTGGCCACCATAAAAAATTGACGCACAATTCTTTTCATCGCCACTTCACCAACGTGGCCACCATGAGCAGAATTAAGAGCTTTTCCTCGTAGTGATCAAGGCAGGATTACACGTTCATCCAGGAATATCAAGGATCACAGGTAACACAATTTCATCTTCTGTGCTTCGTAAGGCCGAATTTCATTTGGCCACCTTTTGGCCTCCATCGCTTTACGCACTAATTGTAGCTCATCATCTTCGTCTGACGCCACTTCTATTTCTGTCCATGTAAGTTCCATACATCCTTGATCCAAGGCGTATAAGAAGTGTTTTTCCTCGTCCTCCTCAAAAGGGTCGTCTTTCTGTGTTTCAGGTATCAATCGAGAAAGTACATCTGCCACATTCTCGTTTCCTGGAATACGCTCAATACAGAAATCAAAAGGTTGCAATCTTAACGCCCATCCTTCTGCTCGGGTAATGGCCCTTTTCCCCAATCGATGACTGCTATTAAAAATATATTGATTGGCCTCCGCATCCGCAACCTACAAATGATCTAGTCAATAGATAATAACTGAACCGTTCAACTCCCCAGGCGACAGCGAGAGCCTCTTTCTGCGTTTGAGGATAACGCTGTTCTGTGGGTGACAATACTTTCGATGCGCAAGCTATAATCCTGGGAATTTCTTTATAATCAAATTGTGTCAGTACAGCTCCAAGACCCGTCGGTGAGGCATCAACAAATAACTCGATACGATCGGATTGACTGTAATATCCCAAACGTTTTATCGTAGTCAATGCTTCTTTCTTGAGATGATTAAATTCGTTGTCTTCTTTCTCAGTCCAATAAAATCTTTCTGATGTAGCGAGCGTTCGTAAATATGCCGTTTTCGTTGCTCGGTGAACGATAAACTTGTATACGAATGTAATTAGACCGAGAAAACTTTTTACTTCCGAACAGTTGATGGGTATCCTAAAATGCTTTATTACTGAAATTTTTTCTTCCTCGATCATCCATCCATGAGGTGTCAAGTTGAAGCCAAGAAATTTTACATACTGACTTCCAAAGTTGCATTTACTTTCGTTTAGTTTTACATTATGGTTGTCCTAGCATGACCGAACAGCTGCCAAATTTCCATCGTGTTCGGTTTTGGTTTTACCAAACACCAATATATCGTCCAAATAATTCTTACATCCCTTGCAACCTCCCAGGATCTTCCTTTGAAGTGTTTCCTGGAACACGTCGGGAGCGTTGCAAAAACCGAATGAAAGGCGTACGCAACGGAACATACCGAATTCTGTAAAAAAAATTGTAAGATGTCTAGACTCTTCATCCAACTCAATGTGGAAGAATGCGTTAGAGAGGTCTATTGTGGAGAACCATGTAGCCCCATCCAGTTCTGATAAAATTTTCTCCAAGGTTGGCATAGAAAACGGTGTGCGATGAATAAATCGATTTGGGACTCTGAGATCGATCACTAGGCGAATATCTTCTTTTCGGTACTACTAACATGGAAGAGCAAAACGACGTATCCATTCCTTCCACTACTGGTTCTATCATGTTTGCATTTACCAGACCTTGAATCCTTTTTTCAACCAAAGGTTTCACTGCCAAAGGAATATTTAGAAATATGTTTCGGCAGGGAGGTTTCGATTTGTCGTAGTTAATTTTAACCGGAGGAACATTGAATTTGGGGAACACATCGACCGGAGAAAGAGCCGCTATCTCGCCAGCATAATTAATTTCCTTGGCATCAAAGTTGTGTGCCTCGACGGGAACCTTTAAGCCGATCATTAGAACACTGTACCTGGATGCCGAGGTTCTACCCAGCAGAGCACGAGCTTCGTTGACTACATAGAATTTTTCCAGGAACGTTGGTCTGTTGTCCGACACATATAAGTACGCATGGAATGTTGCAGATACTTTGATGTCTCCAACTGAACCATATGCCTTAAGAGGTTTGTCTGTTTGAAACCTCACATCGAATACTTCACTCTTATATTTGGAGTTTGACATCAGCTTGCGGAACCCATCCTCCGTGAAAGTATTCACTTGTGCTCCGGAATCTATCAAGAAAGGGCAACGTAATCCAGCAACCACACCATAGATGATTCCTTCATCAGATGATTCGTCCCCCATATGCGAGATCGTAAGTATAGGTTTTGTTACTATGCTATTAAGTGTACTAATTCTTCCAGAGATGGGATTCGTATCAGCTGATTCATCTGTCCGAGAATCTGATTCCACGTTTTCAATTTGGACTGGCGATACATCAGAATGAATAGATTTGATTCGCCTCAACCAGGACATTGATTGTGGTATAATCGTAGATGCCTAGCAAGAAAATTCTTTCATTAGTTTAAATCAGTCGCTCGCAACTGCTTTATTACGGTTTGTATTTTATAATATTTATTTATTCTATTATATTTTTTTTATTTCAGATTTCGATATTAACTTTATGGTTTATTACGATTTCAATGTTCAAAAGTATAATGTAAAAAATAAAAAAATAAAAAATAACTTTGCTTTGATCTCTTGTGATCTGTGATCTTCATATTTCAAATCGAAATCAAAACAATATACAGGAATCAAACCTCTGTATTCTCACTTACCATTTCTTTTTCTTCCTTGGCTTCTTCGGTCTTCTCAATAGCTGCAATCTTGGCCAAAGTTGCTTCTGAGTAATCCTGCGCTGGGCGTTTGGATGCTTCCCGCGAACGACATGCCCGTTGGATATGACCAACGCGTCCACAACTGTTGCATATTTTCTCCTTAACACCACAGTTGTTCGCTGAATGATACGGGCTTTCACAACGCCAACATCTTTCACGACTCTGTGTTGAAACCTGAGGACCTCTACCTACATCTCCTCTGACAGGTCTACCTCTCGGAGCACGCCAACTACCTCGACGAAACGGTAACATGCCTCCACGATATCCTTGAGAGTATCGGTTTGCGCTTTGACGACCTGAGTCCCAGTTATTTGATGATCCGACTGAAGCAACTAGCGCCTTTGATTCCTTTCCATATTTTTGCATGACAAATTCTTCGTTTAATCGGATTGCTTCAATTTCTCGTACTTTATCCACCAGATCCGTGAAGCTTCCTTTACGACTGAGCATTTTCAACGCTGCAGTTCTTACATCGCGGTTTCTCGCATGCTCTGCCACTGTGGCGACGATCTCCTCAAACTCTTTTACATTATCGAACTCACACAGGCGAGCAATTGAACCAATTTTCGTAATGAAGTTGAGATCGGACTCGTCAGATTTTTGTGTCATCAACGCTAACCTTCGTCTGATTAGCATCACATCCGAACCAGAACCAAAATAAGTTTTCAGACGAAAAAGAGCATTAGAAAATGGAGCTTGATCGGGATTTGGAGCTTCTGGATTCGATTTCGTGTTTCTGAAGATCTCAAGCAGGCAATGCTCTGCCTTCACCTTAAAAACCGTGAACATGGTAACCTCATCCTCAACGCCTGCCAGTTTTAGCGAATCGTCGAGTAAGTCCATCCACAGCTCGTAAGTGTGGCGATGAATCTCATCTCCATCTGGGGCTTTGCATTCTGGGACGTTGATAGACGCCACTGACAGTTGATTCATGGAAGACAAGAACCTGGATCCTTCCAGACTGGAATTGGATGCCATGTGACGTGTACTGCTGAACCGATTCTGGTCGTACAACTCGAGACCGCTGTTTGAAATTTCGTCCTGGTTACTTTCATTTCGAGAAGTTTTAAGTTCTTCATTCTCTCTGCGAGATTGCTCTAAAGCATCTGCCAAAAGTACACTTTTTGCTCTTTCTTCCGCCAGCTCTCTAGCTAAATCAGATAATTCCTGTGCTACTACTGGCTCCTTAGGTGCTCTAACATACTTTCCTATAAAACATAGAAACCAACAGAAATATATTTTTAGCTTTTAGAATGCCTCATGTTTTTTTTTGTTCTTTAGCCTTGTTTATGATTACTTTTCCTTCTATTTTTTTAAAATATAGACTATCATTATTAGATATATACACATAAAAATATATAAAGAGAAATTCGCTCTAAAGCGAAAAGTTCTTCGTCTAGAGTCCATTTTCTCTAATGTTCAATATGGCGACCTGTTCGCTTCAGATTTATTATGTTCACTTCTGATTCAGAGACCTGCTCGCTCTAAATGTGAAGGTAATTTTTTATATTTAAAGTACTACTCGCTCTAAATTTGGAAACGAATCATTCTTCATCAAGAATCCATTAGCTCTAATTTTCAATCTAGAAACCTGTTCACTTCAGATTGCTTCATTTTTATTTTTGATTTAGAGTCCTGCTCGCTCTAACTTTGGAAGCAAATTTCTTTTCATTTGACATGCTACTAAGATAATTTTCAAAATGGAGACCTGCTCGCTCCAGATTTTATTATTGATATATTTAGAGTCCTGCTCGCTCCAAATTCGATAGAATATCATAGCAGACTACTGCTCACTCTGTAGAATTATTTCACAAATTATACGCGTACGGGTATTCTAACTTACCTACTAACTGCGCCATGTCGTATCCTCTTCGAAAGTTTATATGTCTTGCTTCCTCAAAACTAGTTCACAGAATGAAAACTCTCGCGCATCCAGTATGTCTCCTTCAAACAATTCCCCCTTCAAAAAAAACAAAAGAACCTCACTACACTTCCGGAGAAAACTTTGCGTTTGATTTTGGTAACTCATTTTACACTCGCCAAGGATGCGTTCTAAGCTGTGTGCACGTGGCTGAAACCAACGGTGTTTACTTTAAAAAGTATATTCGCTGTTTTGTTTAGTCGTAGTACTTATCCTCAAGTAAAGTTGAATAAATCCTTACTACCGGATATCTGCTCAAAACTGAACATTACCATAATAGATTAAACCTCGATATACATCCGACGGTCTTATGTATACTTCTACCCAATTCCAGATAATTTTGCATAAATCACAACTGTAGTGACTGAGGTAGACCAACAATAACAATAACAATAAATTTGTAATTCAGTCACTACAATGACAACTTGACGTAACATTTCGACGTATCAACATTGTCATTCACAGAATGACGTATCATTTTGACGCAAGTAGCATGCCATCTATCATACTGACTTATCAAAATGACGTATTATCTTTTTCTATTGCAGACCGTTGTAAGAAGTTCTATTTTCTAAAGGAAACTTTAATTTTCACTCCTAGTGTAATTTTTAAGCACAGTGATGTAATATCTTTTGCCAATATGTCATTCAGTGGAATTTAATTGGGATAAACATGTCTGGTTTTCAAATAGGAATAAAAATAAATTCAAAAAAATTCAATGCTGATTTTCTCATTTGCGTCCAAATGTTACTTACGTCCATTTGAAAAATTACTCGAGAAATGATATGTATTTGTAACCACACATACTTCCTATGTGTGCTCATAACCACTATGTGCAGCCACACATACTTTTCATTTGCTTCATAGACTTCATGTGTGTCTCTCAGAATGTTCTGTTTATGTTTGAATAAATCAATATTATTTGGATTTTAAGTTTGATTTTTGCCAATACATTTATGTGGATTATTTGCCGTAAACACATTCAATATAACAGTTCAGGCAATATACTGTTAGAAAATAATGTAGAATTAGCCAAAACCTACACTTTCACCAAACATTATGTTCAGAAATCCCAGCTTCTGAAACAAGTTACCGGTAACTTAATCCAACTGACTCGAAATGGCTATGTCTAACGCAGCTACCCGAGCAGGAGAAAATAGCATTTGAATACCTAATTGTGATCTTGATATCTGGCCTTGGTATAAAAGAGCTCAGATTAAGAGGTAAAATACCTGAGCAAAATACCTAAGAATTGCAAGCAAAATATCTTTCGAATAACAAAAGTTGTTATTTCGGATACCTGGGAATACCTGAGAGGTACTTTTTTGGTATTGTCTTACCTCAACTTGGTATTCGCATAACATTGTGGGAACAATTTTATGGTATTATCCTCAGGTGTTTTACCTCTTAATCTGAGCTCTTAAATACCACCGCCAGCTATCAAGTTATTCAGTTCTGCTTGGGTATCCCCTCATGTTTGTTCGTTACTTGAGTTAGTATTACTTTCACCTTCAAACCAATGCCAATCGTAACGCACATATCGTTGTCCGGTAGACTTTATGCATCTAATACGTAATGAAACACGTGTCCATTCGTAGCATTCGGTTGCCATCTTTATAGCCATCGGCTGCCAATAAAAAGCTCTAATAAACGTCGAAAACTCCTACCAAGGCTTCCACGTTGGCCCTTCCGACTCCCACTCTGCTCTATAAACGGCCACTTTGCCAATAAAATCAAATGAAATTCGATACCGAAATATTACCCTGCCATTGCCCTCCCTTGTCGTTGGCACGGTTTTCTTCTCCACCCGCCCATACGTTTCGCTTTTATGCGCCGCCCTTTTTTTCCATCCATTCCCGTTAGTTTGCCTTTCAGCGGGGAAAAAAGCCTGATTTGATCGGGAAATTTTGCCACCACGGTAAGGATGGTTTCTCTGCGATCCATAAACTGGCAAACAATAGAGCAAGCGCGACCCATCTCGACCACAACCGCCTAGGAGGTTGCTCAAAAGAAATTCCATGACAAGTTCTATTATTCAGATTGTTTACGAGGCATTTATTTATATTTCGTTTTCCGGAATCATTCTAATGGATTGTTGACATCTGATCGAAAGTGCCAAGGTGAAAGTTTTTCCTGTGCCCACTTGTTTTTCTTACGGTCCTTCTCTTCGCCAAGGAAACCGCAAAACGACCGACAGATGAACACAATGCTTGGCCTACTGTAGTCATTCTTTGGGGATCATAAACAAACTTTCGATCGGTTCGATTCGGTGCGTGCCGGTTGAGGTGATTGGAGCGAGCCCAATCCAGGGACCGACCGGGGAAAAGTCATCACTCAACTTTGCCGGAAGAGAAATCCATCGCCGCCTCAGGACAGCTCCGGTTGTTGTTATCGCTGTGCTGATGCTGCTTCCTGCTTCCACCAGCATCGGGATGGGTCCTGGGGGAGTCGTAAAGTTGGTCACCGAGTTAGGCCGAGTCGAACGGTTAACCGCAAGTTGTTGGTTATGTAAACGAAATTTCATCATCGGATTTGGCCATTCCCTGGCGATATTGATTGTTATCAGTTTGGGATAAGTTTCCGCCCGGTTCGAATCAGAGTTAGCATGTTTTGCTTCTTTTCGGTTCAATGTCAATATTGGAATGAAATGAAAGCTTTCAACATTTTGCTTGCGCTCACCTAAAACTATTAATCGATCAATTAGACCTGTCATCAAATTGTTTGTCCAATTCCACCAAAACATGATTCATTTCTGAACTCTGAATCGCCTGTCTCTCAACCAGCAAAGCTCGAACAAACAGATCACTTGGGTCGGACGGACTGCAATTAAAACTATAAATCAGAGCACAACATTCTAATTACCAAACAATCTGTCTCTGTCACCTGTTTCCAATCATTGTAGCTAACGTCGAGCGGATGATTATTATGTGTGAATGTTGACAATTTTTTTTTGTCTAACCGGTTGTTATTATTGCAATCAAGCGCATAGCCCGCCACCGCTCGGAAGGACACAATTAATGTGTTCAGTGTCGCATGAATTAAACGGGTCCATCCTAATGAATAAAATTGTAAATTTATGACTGTATTCATTTCCACACAATTACTCATTCATCGCACTTCCAGCGAAGGTGGGTGGCGGGCAAGTGAAGTGGTTGATTAATTGCTTCTCTTTCTTAGCATTTCCTCCAGGAGCATTCCTGCTGTGATTCATCGTTCTGCGGTGAATGGAAGCCTCACTCACCTTGATTTAAGTAAACAAAAGTTCCACCAAATTGAAATTAATGCATTGCTCCTTAGGAAAAAAGTGCCCTCTATTCCATTTGATCCCGCAGCCAACCAACATCCCATTCAGTGGTGGCTGCAGAAAGTGAGCAAGTGTTGACCAAAGTTAGGCAAAAAGCAGCTCCCAGCGCGGTGCATTCCTTGTTTGCAGAGGAACCAGTCATCTAACGACGAACCAGACGCTCAGAACCAACGAACCGGAGTGGAGAAGGGGGAAAAAAAATCCCAACTATTCCGTATGTAAACAGCATGTTGCAGTTTGTAAATAAATGTTTTTCATTAAGTTTCATGAATAAAAAATATTCCTCTCCGTGCATTAGAGGGTTCACCACTTGCATGAAGCACTGTTACAAATGGGGTGAAATTCAACTTCGGTTTTACGTCCAAAGATATGCCAGGGAATGCTCCGAAGGGATCTGAAGATGGATTTGCTGACTTTCGCTATTCATTCTTTCTGCTCTGGTTTCGTCTCCGGGGAAAGGAATTTGAATGCAGTTTCCGGTGGATGCGGGAAATATTTCAAAGATTTTTCTTCGCAGAGAAATAAACAACGAATTTGTCATGGATGGTAATTCGCTTGTTCTTGTTAGTTTCAATTTGATGGATTGTACATAAAATTGTTTACGTTGGTTTGTTTCCGGTTTCAGTTCACATATGCATCGTTCCATTTCAATCTTAGCATCGAAAAACCTCTCTTATAGGTTGCAGCAACTTTTATGTGGCCTCATTGAATCGTTTTCAACTGATCTGCAACAGGGAAGTGATCAATGAATTGTATCATCCCTTGTTGGTGTATGCCGAATTGGGTGGATCATCTTATGATTTTCACCTTCATAAATATTACAAATCAAATTCGTTGCACGAAACAAGCAAAAGATTAGTAAGTCAATAGATTTATTTTATACTTTAGAGTTAATTTGATTATCAGTGTATCTTTTAAAATACCTTAGCTTGGCGCGAAATCCCACACGCGAGGAATTTCTGAAACAATGTTGTGTTTTTCCGCTATTTTATAAAACACTTTCACAAACGTATTAGTTGAACATTTGTAATTGTTTACTTGATTACTTCAAAACCCTTATTTAAAAAAACATCTCTTGAATGTCAGGTGAATTTCAAAAATGAGATGTAAGTTGCAATATCTCCAGTGAAGTTTCAAAAACTTTAGGAATGTCCCTTAAATTACAGTAAAGTTCTTTACTTCAGTGAAGTCTTGAAAATTTAGGAAAGTCCCGAAAATTGAATTAAACTCCAGTCTTAAAGCTTGTAAACGTTCGAGAACTTTAGGAAAGTTCTATGAACAATATTGAAGTCCGCAAATCATCAGAGATGCTTTGATTTTTTTAGGGAATTTCAGTGAACTTCAGGGAAGTCTTGAGAACTTCAGAAAAAATCGTGTGATTTTCATTGATCTTCACGGATCTTCAGAAAAGTCATCAGAACTCAAAGTACCTTCTTGGAACTGCTGTAAACTCTGTAAAACTTAGAATTTAAGGAAAGTCCCGATTTTAAGTTAAGTTAAGTTTCAAGAAAGCCCGAACTGTTTCAGATTACTCTTTAAAATTGCAGAGAACACCCTTAAACTTCAGATATCTCTCTAAAAAATTTAAGAAGTTCCCTGAAATTTATAGATATTACGAAAAGCAAATATTCGAGAACTTAACCAGCCCAGGTGGCTGAAAGCCACTCTAATGAAGAAATAAAAAAAACAATATTCGAGAACTTAGGCAACGTTCCGATAGTTCAGAAAAAAATCCGAAAACTAAAGCAGAATTCCGAGTATTCAAAGAGTTTCAAAAACTTCAGAAATGACTTCGATACTTTACAGAAGTTCTTGAAACTGTAGAGAAGTCCAAACTAAAGAGACTAAAGTTCACGGAATTTTCGAGACGTAATGGAACGTACTCGAAGTTCACAAAGATCAGCTTACAAAACTTGGATCTTCAGAAAAATCTTCGGAACTTAGGAGACTTCCTTGGAACTGCTTTAAGCTCTGTTAAACTAAGAACTTGAGAAAAGTACCGATCTCTAGCAAAGTTCCAAAGCTTCAAAGAAATCCTCACAGATTCAGATTACTCTCTAAAATTTCCGAGAACGCCCTAAAACGTCAGATATCTCTATAAATTCCGGTTCCAAAGTTCCTACAGTTTCAGAATAATTTTCAATATTTCAGAGAACTCCCTAAAATTACAGATGTCTCTCTAGAAGTTCAAAAAAGTTCCGTGAAATTCCGAGAAGTTAAAATAACTTAAGCAAAATTTCAATAACTTAAGCAAAATTTCGAGAATTCAGAAAAATACCGAGAACTTATGCAAAGTTTTCGCATACTCAGAAGATTATGAAAACTTCTGAGAAGTCTATGATATTTTACAGAAGTCCTCGAAACTGTAAAAAATTACTCTAAAATACCGAAAAGTTCACGGAATTTCTTAGAAATCATTGGAACTTCAGAGAAACTCACGAAACTTCAATGAAGTTCACAGCTACTCCAAGAGACCTCCTTGAAACTGTTGTATACTCTGTAAAACTGAGAACTTGAAAACAGTTTCGATCTTAGACAAGTTCCAAGGCTGTTCAAGGAAGTCTTAACAGTTTCAGATTACTGTCTTAAATTGCAGAAACCTCCTTAAAACTTCAGATAACTCTCTAAAAATTCAAAGAAGTTTCATGAAATTTGGAGAAATTACGATATCTTAAGCAAGAATTCAAGAACTTATGCAAAGTTCCGAGAATTCAGGAAAATTCCGAGAACTTAAGCAAAGTTTCGAGAATTTAGAGGGTTTCGAAAACTAATGAGCAGTTTTCGAAACTGTACAGATGTCTTTGGAACTTCAGAAAAGTCATCAATACTTTAAAAAAGTTCACGGAGTTTCTGAGAAATCATTGGAACGTCAGAAAAGTTTACACAGGAAAGCTCGCGAGACTTCGGTGTAGTTCACGGATTTTCAGAAAAATTACTAAAGAGACTTGGAATACAGCAGTTCTGTTAAACTAAGAACTTCAGAAAAGTACCGATCTCTAGTAAAGTTCCAAAGCTTAAAAGTAGTTCTAACAGTTTCAGATTTCTCTGTAATTCAGAGAAGTTCCATAAAATTCAGAGAAATTACCATAACTTAAGCAAAGTTCCGAGAATTCAGAAAAAATCCCGAAAACTTTACCAAACATCTGAAAATTCAGAAGGTTTCGAAAACTTCAGAGATTTCGTCGATACTTTAAATAAGTCCTTCAGAGAATCCTTCAGGAACTTCAGAGAAGTGCACAAAGCAAAACTCACGAAACCTCAGTGAAGATCACAGCTATTCAAAACAGTCATCGGAACTTGAAAAACCTCTTTAGAACTGCTCTAAACCCTGTTAAACTAAGAACATCAGAAAAATCCCGATCTTTAGTAAATTTCAAAAGCTTCAAGCAAGTCCCAACAGTTTTAGATAATTCTTTAAATGATCATAGAACTCTAGAAAACTACAAATAGCTCTCTAGAAATTCAAAGAAGTTCCAGGAAATTTAGAGATTTACGATAACTTAAGCAAAGGTTCGAGAAATCAAGCAAAGTTCCGGGAACTCAGAAAAATACCGAAAACTTTAGCGAAGTTCCAAGAACTCAGAGAGTTTCAAAAATGTCAGAGACGTCTTTAATACTTTACAGAAATCCCCTGAAACATCAGAAAAGTTCACAGAATTTCTTAGAAAGCATTGGAACGTCAGCGAAATTCACAGAGAAAAGCTCACGAAACGTCGGTGAAGTTCACAGCTATTCAAAAAAGTCATCGGAACTTAAGATACCTTCTCGGAACTGCTGTAAACTCTGTTAAACTTAGATCATCAGAAAAGTTTCAATCTGTAGAAAATTTCCAAAGCTTCAAGAAAATCCTAACAGTTTTAGATTACACTCTAAAATTACAGAAAACTTCCTAAAACTTCGGCTAACTCTCTAGAAAATAAGAGAAGTTCCATGAAATTTACAGAAATTACGATAACTTATGCAAAGATTCGAGAACTTAAGCAAGGTTCTGGGAATTCAGAAATATTCTGAAAACTTCAGAACTCAGCAAGTTTCGAAAACATCAGAGAAGTCTTCGAAAGTTAATAGAAGTCTTCGAAAATGTAGAGAAGTCCTCAAAACATCTGAAAAATTCTCTGAGAAATAATTGAAACTTCAGAGAAATTCACATAGAAAAGCTCACGAGACATAGGCGAAGTCCAAGGATCTTCAAAAAAGTCATCGAAATTTAAGGAACCTTTTGGAATTGCTATAAACTAAGTTGAACTGAGAACTTGAAAAAAATCCCGATCTTAGTAGAGTTCCAAAGCTTCAAAGAAGTCCTAATTGTTTCAGAATACTCTCCAAAATTACAGAGAACTCCCTAAAACTTCAGAAAACTCCTAGATAATCAGAAAAGATCCGTGAAATTTAGAGAAATTACGATAACTTAAGTAAAAATTCGAGATATTAAGCAAAGTTCCGAGAATTTAGAAACATCCTGAAAACTTAAGCAAAGTTACAAGAATTCAGAGAGTTTCGAAAACATCAGAGACGTGAATCTTAGAGAGTTTGAGCTGTTGAGTTGGATACTTGTAACTAGAAATGAATAGAAACATTAGTATTTTCCATTTAATTCCAACTACCTTTTTCTTATCTTGACAGTTACGCGTATTTCGTCTACAATGTGCACTAGAGTACTAGAGTTATTAGTACACGACACTGACGAAGTCTGCACATTGTAGACGAAATACGCGTATCTGTCAAGATAAGCAAAGGTAGTTGGAATTAAATGAAAAGTATTAATTTTTCTTCTCATTTATAGTTTTTAGAGACGTCTTTGATACTATACAGAAATCTTCGCAACTTCAGAAAACATCACGGAATTTCTGAGAAATCATTGGAACGTTAGCAAAGTTCACAGAGCAAGCAAGCTCACAGCTATTGAATAAAATCATCGGAAGTTAAGAGACTTCCTTGGCACTGCTGTAAACGCTATAAAACGAAGTATTTGAGAAAAATCCCGATCTTTTGTAAAGTTTCAAAGCTTCTAAGAACTACTTACTCTTTTACATTATTATCTTAAATTGCAAAAAATGCCCTACAGCTTCAGGTAATTCTATAAATTCAAAAAAATTCCGAGGTATTCGAAAAAATTCCGAGACATTCAGAGAAGTTCAGAAAGTTCCGAGAACTTTATAAAAGTTCTTAAAACTTCAGCGAAGTCTCAAGAAATCCTGAAAGCTTCAACAGCTTCCAAAAACATAAGAGAAGTTCACGAATCTATAGAAAAGTTCTCGGAACTATTGAGAAGTCCTTTGAACTTCAAATTAATCCTCTGCTCTTTAGAAACAATTTATGAAACTTTAGAGAAGTCGTCAAAACTTCAGATTAGTTCATGGAACATTAGAGAAATTCACGAATCTTTAGAAAAGTCATCGGTAATTAAGTGACCTGATTGGAACTTCTGTTACAGCCATTTAATGTCAGGGTTAGTATTGAATATTACATGCAATTCCCAATAGCTTCAGTGATGTTACAAGAACATCAGGGATGTCCGTTGAATTACAGTGTAGTTAAAAGAACTTCAATGAAGTCTTGAGAACCTCAGAAAAGTCCCAAGGTTTTAGGTGAACGTAAGCGAATCCCAGGAAGTTTCAACAAATTTAAAAGAACTGAGTGAAGTCTTGAGAACATAAGGAAAGCTCAAAAGCTTCAAAAAAGTGCCAAAAATTTGAGATAACTCCCCATAATATCAACGAAATCTTTAACACTTTAGATAATGCTCAAGAGTTTCAAAAAAGCTCCGAAAAATTTAGAGAACTTTCGAGAACTTCAAAAAGGTTTGAAAACTACCGAGAACTTCAGAGAACTCTATGAAACTACATAGAAGTCTTTTAAACTTCAGAGAAGTTTACGAGAATTCATAGAAGCCCTTAGAGCTTCAGATAATATAACGAACTTCTGAACATCTCACGGAATATAAAGAAGAAACATCGCACAAGTTCACGGACCTTCGCATGTGTTCACGAATCTTCAGAAAAGTCCTTGGAACTCCAGAAAAGTCCTCAACACTCCAGAAACACCCCACGAAACTTCAGGTCACATCACAGAACCTCAGAGAAGTTCATGAATCTTCAAAAAACTTACTGGAACTTGAAAAATCACCTTGGACCTTCTTCAGTGAAGTTCCGAGAACAAAAAGACGTTCGTTGTATTATTGTGAAGTTAAAAGAACTTCAATGAAGTTCTGAGAATTTACGATAAGTCTTGAGAATTTAAGTGCACCTTAGGGTATCCCAGAAAGCTTCAGTGAACTTCAGTGTAGTTAGTGAAGTCTCGAGAACTTTAGTAATACTCTTAAGCTTTAAGAAACTCTCAAAACTTTCAGATAATTCTCTAAAATTTCAAAGAACTCCTTCAATTTTCAGATAGAATTTCAGTGGAATTTCTAAAAATACAGAGAAGTTTAGAGAGCTTCAGAAAAGTTCCAAAAAATTCAAAGAAGTTTCGAGAACTTCAGAAAAGTTCCGAGACATTTGAAAAGTTACGAGAACTGCAGTAAATTTCCGAAAACTACAGTTGCCGGAGCTTCAAAAAAATCATCCGATAACTCTCTATAATAACAGGCAAATGCAGAAAAATTCAAGAAGTCCCGAAAGCAGGGGGGTGACCCCAGCTTAGTGGTTTATATTCATACCTCTCACGCCAAAGTTACGAGTTTCAAGCTACCTCCCGCATAACTCAAAAAATATTCAAAAATCAGCCTGAGGCTGAACATTAATAATAAAACAAAAAACTGCTCCGAAAACTTTAGGTTCGCTGAAGTTCATAAAGTTCCGAAAACTTCAGAAAAGTTCCGAGAATTTTAGCAAAGTTTCGAGAACTTCAGCAAGTTTCGAAAACTTCCAAGAACTTTAGAGAAGTCCATGGAACTTCAGAGAAGCCCTCAGAATTTAGATTGTTTCACGGAACTTAGTCCCTGGATTATAAGAAAGAAATACTAGGAAAGTTCACGGATCTTCAGAAAAAAATTCTATGATTGGTTTAGAAGTCCTTCACAAACATCGGACAACTCTACCAGGTGAATTATAGATGAATTTTAGTATAAGATAAACTTCAGTGAAATTCAGGGAACTTTAAAGAAGTTCACGAATATTTAGACAAGTCGTCGGAGCTTTGGAGAAGTCCTTGGACGAAAGGGCGTAAGAACTTCAGAGAATTTCTTTCTATCTTACGGGACAACTTTCAGAGTAATCGCTCTTCAAGAGTAAGAACTCTTCAAAACTTCTGATAAATCTCTAGAGTTTCGAAGAAGTACCCAGAAATTTAAAGAATTTATAAGAACTTCAGAGAAGTTCAAATAAATTAGGAGAAATTTTGAGAAGTTCAGCGAAGGTAAAAAAGTTCAGCGAAGGTCAAAAAGTTCAAGAAATTTCTAGAACCTCAGAAAAGTTCCAAGAACTACAAAGAAGTCCACGAATTTTCAGAGAAGTCATCAAAACCACAAATAAATTGCAAAAAGTTCAGAGATGTCCTCAGAGAAGTCATCAAACTACAGATAAATTGCAAAGTTCAGAGATGTCCGAACTAGAAAAGTTCAGGACTGGAAAATACCTCGGAACTTCAGAATTTATGACAGAATTTTAGAAAAGTCTTTGGAACTTAGGAAAAAAACACCAAAGAAGTTCACGGCACTTCAAACAAGCTCATAAACTCCCCGGAACTTTTGAGAAGTCCTTTGAACTTTAAAAAAGTCCTCTACCCTTTAGACAAAAGTTATGAAACATTAGAGAAGTCGTCATAGCTTAAGATTAATTCACAAAACATCAGAAAGTTTCGAAAATTTTAGAAAACTTCAGAAAAATCCACAAAACTACGGGTGAATCCTGTAAACTTTAGCAAAGTCTTTGAAGCTTCACAGAAGTTACTGAACATCAGAGAAATCCTCAGAACTTCAGATTATTACAGCGGAATTTTAGAAAAGTCCTCGGAACTTGAGGAAGAAAGCCACAGGAGTTCAAAAAACATCAGATAAGTTCAAAAATCGTCAAAAAAGTCCACAGAATTTTTGATAAATCATTGGAACTTCAGAAAAGTCGTCAGATAAGATAAAGAGATAAAATTAAGGAAAATTCAAGTAACTTCAAAGAAGTTCACGGATTTTCAGAAAAGTCTATGGAGTTTTGAAGAAGTTCCTGGAACTTTATAGAAGATTTCCGAAAAGTCCTTAGATCTTATTTTTAAAGAAATTCACGGCACATCAGAGAAGTTCGTGAATTTTCAGATAAGTCTTTAGAGCTTTAGAGTAGCCCTTGGAAGTTTGGAGAAGACTTCAGAACTTCAGAAAAGTCCTTGGATGTGACGAGACAATTTTAAGAGAAATTCACGGTTGAGTGCACGCATATTCAGAGAAGTACAAAAACATTTTGAGAATTTCCCGGAACTTCAGCGAAGTTTACCGAACTGCAAAGAAATTCATCAAACTTCAGAGGCATATCAAGAAAGTTCACAGAATTTTAAAGGAGTTTACAGTAATTTAGAGTAGTTCACGGAATTTCATTCAAATCATTGCAATTTCAGTGAAGATTTTTAAGATTAGAACACGCACCTCGAAAACCCTATTTGTGAATTCGAAATGTCGATTTTCATTGGCATCCTAATATTTATAGGCTTGTTTAACTATTTATGAACAAGGTAGAAGCCGAAGGTATAAGAATCGAAAAAGTTTAAAGAGCTATTTAAGACAAAAAATTATGCTCTCCACTCTCCTAATGAGGTTAAATGTCCACGACTCAAAATTTGTAATTATTTCTTCCAAAGAAGATTTTTACGCGGTTACGTTCTGCTTGGTTGTAAAATTGGACCAAGGATCGTAATTAGGAACGAAAAAAAAAACACATTTTCCCGAGAAACCATTTCCGTCATCCATTTCATGCTCAGTATGCAGCGTGTTGTGTATTTCCGGCTTCTTAACAAGATTTGCATCACTTTGTTCTGGCCTTCGCGTTCCGTGACTTATGTCTCGTTAAACCTTAAGACTTGTTCAACGTGGCACCGACGCTGGATTTAGGACTGGTCGACGGCGAATCTTTTGATGCAGCACTTTTTTCTGCGACCTCTTCGGGCTTTGATGGCTCACGATGCGGGCACCTCTTGGATCTCATCCCACGGCAATCTAATTAAGTAATTACACACATTAAATTTTATACATCCGTCCATTTTTCCATTCTGCTCCACAATGGTGGTGTAGATTTTCTTTCTATTTTCCACCACCAGCAGCCATTTGCTTCACTTAACGAACTAGCACGAACGACGAGTGCCTTGCTATAGAGTCCTTTAAAACCTCTGGAGGATGTGCTTTTCTTTGCTTCTTTGGAACTAAGATTACAGCAAGATAATGGTTACCACTCAGTGGCTTTGAGGATGAGATTGGCTGGTCTTATCACGACACGATAAGACTGCTGGTTAATTTTCTCGGTTTTCTCTGTGGGAATGACGAACCTTGTGGATTTATTGGTTTCGACCAAGCGTTTGCTTGATGAAATTAAAAAAAAAAAGATCATCACACCCTTTCAAACCTGAATGAGTTCTGCTGAAGTGTCCCCAACCCAACCAAGTTAGTTTTTTCGACTCAAGTAACGAGTAATAAACAGTAGCACTTAACTTGTACCCCCCAGAAGAAGCAAAACCAAAGCGCCAAAACTACTTCTCTCTGAGGTGAATCAAAATTCTTCCGCAAAAAAATCCACTTTCACACAAAACCGCGCGGTTGTTGTTTCGTTTCATCGAAGTAAGTAAGTGAAACTTTTTCTCGCACTCACTTTCAAACCGCAATAATACATCAACCCGCTTCACGGTTACTCCGGAAAAGAGGAACGCCATTTTTTTTAGAAGAGTAATTCCGCCACATTTTTCTTTTCAGAATCATTTTTCATCAGAACAATTCAGAACTTTGAAGGCGAACGTGGACGGAGGAAATGCATCATGTTTCATACACCCGCAAGCTACAACAACTTTCACCCTTTTTTTCGGTTTTTTTTTTGTTTGCTCCCAGTCAGTTGAGGGAAGGTTGAGGTGGTCGAATGCCCTTGACTTTTCCACACCGCAATCGTTCGGCTCTTGTAACAATACACAGTGAGAGGGTCCATCGTGTAAGAGGAGTGCGAGAGCTGAAATTCCATTTCGATTGAAGTACGACGCTACAAAACCCCGACATACCCAACGGCTGGGGTGAAGAGCTTTGGCAATGAGGAAACTTTCAACCACTATATCGATACTTTCGAGTCCCATGCACTTGAAGTTTGACTTCTTCCTTCTCATTCGATGCGGGCTTCTGGCTTCGGTCTGGATTGATCTTTGCCGGTAGGGGAGAACAGTACAAAATGCACTGGTGGGGTAGAATGACCCACTCAATAAATATGCTCAAATCTTTAAAACTATAGATTTAATGGAATTATATTATATCAAATTTTAAATAAAACAGCATAACTCATAATTTGGTAGTAGGTTAAGGCACTATTTACACCAAATATGATCAAAATTGAAGAAATTGTCCCGACTGTTACTCACATGTAAATAATAGTGTTATTCAAATAAGCTTTTAACAAGCGTTAATATCCATGGTTTTTAATAAATCCACTTCACATATATCGCACACAACAAAACATCAAGATAGTGTCAAAACCTTACTATAATTCCACGTATTTTCAGAATATTTAGACACAAGCATGCGAAACTAAAACTGGGGCAGAACGCACTGTGTCGTTATGTATACGTCTACACGCTAAGAAAAAAATAGCGGAGCGGTTAAATGTATGAAGCCAATGTTGGGTATGCAAAACTTACTTCTGGTAAAATTCTATTAAAAAGTAAGTAATTTGAACCCAATGGTAGATAAACACAAATAAACCCAACGTGCTACCCTCATTTAACTGCTCCTTTGGGTACTTTTTTCTAAGCGTGTATATAATGAGGAGTTGGCAACATATCACAACGTTTTGCACAAAGTCTTTATTCTATAGCCATTGGATGCTTGACAACCAAATAGAGCTAAGAGGACGTGGCGATATGTTGCAACTTTACACCTCTAATGAGTAACTTTTTATAGCTGTGTTTTTACTTTTTACAAGCGGTGCATGCTATCCCTTTAATGTGGTGCAGATTATACCAGTGCACTATGGTACGAATAGACAAATTTCGCGACAAAAATCGATAACTCGAAAACCATGAACTTTTTTTTATGAAAATGTTTAAATGTTTATATTAATCCATCTCCTTTTTTTAATAAAAAAAATATATCACAGACAAACAGACATAATATATCAAACATTTGACACTACATATCATCGTCACTAACACACCTGCGCGTTCTGTTCAGCACACTGCGATGGATGATTAAGCTGAATAGATGGCGGTAGTGTGTTAACGTTAAACGTAAGAAAATCGAGTATACGCGCTATCTGTGGCAATATTACCAACTAAGAAACATTTGAATTGGATGTTCAATGCGTAATCGATGAAAAAAACTGCAACTGTTATGTATGTTTGTCTGTGTTAAAACATTCACATTTGTTTACTTACATTTATTTACATCATTTTATGTAAATTTTTCTAATTATATATATGTTTTTACATATGCAAAGTTTCATTAAATTAAAATATCTACAATTCTGTACAAGCGATAAAACTCTCTAAATCATATGAATAAAAAGTTGAAAATTTTATTATCAGTATAAAAGGACCAACCTAGTCACCACCCAAATCAAAAGATAGATCTTATTTTTTAAATTAAATCTCCAGATGACATCATCTGTCTAAAGTTAATGGTTTTTGAGTTATCGATTTTTGTCGCGAAATTTGTTCATTCGTATCATAGTGCAGTGTTGTGGTGCGTCTTAACCCAATTTTAGGGTGCATATTGAGCAATAAAACGGGCGTTTTACCCTGAAGTCGTCATGGCATCATATTGGAAAAGGTTTAAAATATCATGAAAAACCATCGTTTAGAATTAAAATCACATTTGATCTACAACGAAAACATCGTAATGCACCATACTGAATAACTTATTCTTATATTTCAGCTTCAATTACCTAGAAATTCACGATATTGCTTAAACGGTGCATTTTGTACCATCCTCCCCTACATGGTTTTTTTCTTCCTTTTTCAGCAGATTTAGATGTTTTGCTTTGAGTTCTCGTTTCAACCATGCTGGAATGGATCGAATGCATGTTGATGAGTTTGCTTAAGGAGTGTATCGAAAAGTAGTTATAAACATTCGATGCGTTATTACGCATAAACTACTGTATATATTTTTAGCGTGTAAGCGCCATTTGCTTTGTTTACATGTCAAAAATGATTATTCGGTTCATTTCTTTCCGTTGATAAAGTTGTATTCAAAATGTCGCGAATTGAATTTGAGACTAAAAAGAAAATTCTGCACACTTGGTGCACCGAAAAGGGTGTTACTTACAACCAGATTGCGAAAAGAGTAAATGTTCACCCGGCAAGTGTAAAACGCATCATCGAAAAGTTTGGTAAGGAGTGCTCCTCAAGGATTTACTAAGAAGTGGCCGGAAACCCGGCTCCAGCAACCCCGATTTGGACCAAAAAGTTGTGGATTATATTCAACGGAACAAATCTGCCTCTACTCGCGATCTAGCCAAGAAGTTCAGGACCAGCATCGGAATGATTCAACGAATCAAGCGCAGGAATGACTTGAAGACGTACAAAAAGCAGAAAGTGCCCAAACAAACTCCGGAACAAAAGTCTCGTGCCAAAACCAGGGCTCGAAAGCTGTACAGCTGCATTTTGGACAATGTCGACCAGTGCATTTTGATGGATGACGAAATAAACGTTAAAGAAGATTCAAGAACGCTACGGGGGCCGCAGTTTTATACTAAATCTGTTGGGGAACGTGTGCTAACCGCAGATACGACTGTTGCGATGGAGAAATTCGGTCAGAAGGTGCTCATTTGGCAAGCTATTTGCACATGTGGCTTGCGTTCTTCAATTTTCTATACAAAAGGAACTATAAATGCTGAGATTTATCAAAAGGAATGATTGAAGAACAGGTTGCTACCATTGTATAGAAAGCACCAGTCCCCTCCTCTCTTCTGGCCAGATTTGGCATCGGCACATTACGCCAAATCCACTCTACAGTGGCTGACGGAGAATAACATCAAGTTCGTAGAAAAAGACATCAACCCACCAAACTGTCCCCAGTTGCGACCGATCGAACGCTATTGGGCAATAGTCAAGCATATATTTAAGAAGGATGGTACAGTGTCCCAAAACATGACCGATTTTAAGAAAAATTGGGCAGCGGCATCCAGGAAGTGCACAAAGGTCACTGTGCAGAATTTGATGGCAGGTGTCAAATCAAAGGTACGGGCATTCTACAGAAATGAACATGATGACTAGTTTTTCCGTTTGGATCTTTTGTAAACATGTTAAGCTATAATAAACTGAAATAGTATGTTAATTTTAACCATGTTTTCATGCCTATTTTATTATTTGGAAGTTTATAACTACTTTTCGATACACTCCTTAGCTGTGATCTTGATTGTAGATATTTTATAGTAATTTTGTGACCAAGAATAGGGAGACAACTCCTAACAGAGTTCACCCTTTTTTTGTTTGTTTGCATTAATTAGCTCCGTGACCTTCCATCTATTACAATCGACAGAATTATCCATACCTGCTTCGGACAAAAAAATAAAAGCAGCAAACAAAATTTATACATAATTCAACAAAACGGATTTTTTATTTCACAATATTTAATAGAGTTCTATATCTCTATATTGGAAACAGTTGATTAAGATGTCAATTGATGTTTCTTGAAAAATTCACTTTCTGTGGTACATCCGCCATCAGGTTCCAAACGGCATCCTCAGATATGCTCGCCGTGACGATTCTCCATCTTTTCTTTAAATCATCGGTACTATTTGCTTGCTTCTTAGTTTTGAAGAGTTTTCGCTTCACTAGAGCCCAGTACTTCTCTGTCGGGCGAAGTTCTGGACAGTTTGGTGAATTGGCTGTTTTTGGCACGTATTTGACCTCTTGTACCTTATACCCTTCTAGGATTGATTTCGCATAGTGACAGAGTCCAAGTCGGGCCAAAACAGAGCTCGAGAGTCGTGGCTTCTAATAAACGGTTGCAACCGGTTTTGCAGACATCATTTCTCGAAAACATCCATATTGATAGTGCCGGTAGTGACGAAACTTTTGGACTTTCGAGCACAACTACATATGGCCTGCCAAATCAAGTTTTGATTAGGAAATTTGGACACTTTCCTTGTCCGAAAATGCTCGGCAACGGCAATCTTGTGCATTGCGGTGTAAAAATCCAAACCCGGAAGCTGTTTGAAGTCTTCGAATACGTATGTGACATCGTTCATTATGGTATAAGAAAATGTTTGCTAAAAATTGGTGTAAAGATTCTCAGCACGACTTTTTGAAGCAAAAGTTTGCTTGTCATTTCAGTTGGGCACCTCTTTCACTTTGTACACCTTCATCCCTTGCCACTGCTTCACTTTTTGCACGAATGATTTCGCACAGAAAGATTGGTTTTTTTCTCAATAACGGCTACCACCTTCTTGTCAAATTGTCGAGAGCTTCTTTTTCGATTTGTTCCACTTTCAACCTACCGATTCACAGTCACACAGTAACAGTAACATGTTGAAATTTGACACACGCTGCTTGGATTTGGACGCAACAAACATACAACAGATTTCGACATACGTATATATTTTTTGAACTTAAGAGTAGCTTTTGAAAAGGGCTTATGTGTTTTTGATTCGACAGTTTTAGGAAAACAGTAACTAGGAAATCGATCGTTTTAGAGAAAAGTGTCTGAGAAAAAATAGTAAGGAATCAAAATGCCAAAAAAAATACGGAAAAACAAAATTATTTAATTTGAAAAATTATAATTATAACTTAAAATTCAAATATCAAAAACAAAAAATGGAATAAAAAATTAGCACAATACGATTTTTTTTTAATATCATAAAAAAGCCATTGTTTTAGAGGTAAAAATGGACAAAATATTGAATATGCTTTATTAAACTTTTGGAAGATTTTCCTAAAATTAATTTATGTGTATCATAAACCAAGTAGATCGAAATTTGACACATTCAAACCCCAACCGCCCACCCATCGTAGACTTCAGAAGACTTTTTCCTTTGGATATCAAGTTCAGTTTATCTTCTCAGACCTCTTTATGTATTTTCTACTTTGTTCGACCCTACGCTATGACATTGCTGACAGGTATCACAACCACATATAATTTAAATCCTGTACTAAATTTATATCAAATGGGAGCAAGTCAACTATCAAACATCATCGCTTTCACGTATAACTGAAAATACTCAATGGTTGATATCATAAACTTACTATTGAGTTGGTACTATGCATTCGATCTCTCGATGTTGTAAAAATCGAATAGAAAAGCACAACCAACGCGTTCAGATTACTGTCTCTTGTTATCTCTTTTTTCGTCTCGAAAGGATTAAACCCCGTTCACATTGCTACCTACATTACGTGTATATTTTGCATTATTTCACGGATCGCTGAAACGTTCCACTTATACGACAGCTCTTTTCTTTATTTCGTGGTACAACATGTTTCCATTCTTGTTACATTTAGTAAAATGGCGTCGAATCAAGTGGACACGCATTTGGTACGAAAGGCAGCAAAATCCGAATTTACCGGTACGCGATCTTCCCAAGAAACTAAAACCATCGAAAAGTACCATGTTTGGTGTTTGCAAATCATTTGACCAGCGCTTGACTGTGGATCGGAAGGTTGGAAGTGGCACAAATCGAAAACTGTGCTCCCGACAAATGGACAAGAAGGTGGTAGCCATTATTGAGAAAAATCCCAATATGTCTTTGCAAAAATTGACGGGGAAGTCAAAATCATACCTACTAAAAGTGGAGCATGGGCGAGGACTGAAGCCGTATAAAGTGAAAAAGGTACTCAACTGTGATGATATGCAACATTTCACTGCTAAAAGTCGTGCTAAGGTGCTTGACACCAATTTTTCTTGTATCAAAATGGACGACGAAACATACGTGCTCGAAGACTTTAAATAGCTTCTGCGTCTGGATTTTTACACCATAATGCAAAGGAAAGCCGTTGTAATAGCATTTCCGGACAGAGAAGGTGTCCAAAATCTGGAGGAAGTATTTAGTTTGGCAGGCCATATGAAGTTGTGGTCGAAAATCTAAAAGTTTCTGTATCACAAAAAGTTCGAGAATTTAACAAAAAGATGGAATAACATCTTAATCAACTGTTCAATATGTAGATATAAATCTTTTGTTGTTGCGGATACTTACCTTTTTGCTTACTGGAACCCTGAAAAGAAATAAACACAAAAACATGTATAGCTATCTTAACAGTAAAAAAATTTTTTTTGCTCTCAGTTCCGAAACCAGTTTTTTCTTCAGCTTTGAGTGCGACCTCCACGGACAGTTTTTCGGTTCATTACCTTCTTTTCGTCGTGCCGGCCAGCTCCGTCAATCTACGCAACAATTATTGTGAAAAAAGCAGTCGGTTTTTTTTAAATAATAAATTTTGTTTTGTGTCCAAAATGTAACGTAGACAATCTTTAGATGTATAGATGCTAATATGAAGAAAGTCTATATCATGCAATAAAGGTTGTAGTGTGACCAGGATGTTATGCTCTATTATTTAATTAGCTTTCATATTATACTGATTTGATGTACATATTGCTTCAATTTTTTCAAAGTTTAGGGCTCGGTAACTGTGTGCAGTGCAGCACAAATTAGTAAACAACCTCCATCACGGAGTCGCAGAAGTTTTTGAGTCGTTTGCTTTGGAAAATGATAAAGTCTATCATTAAATATGGTGGCCAAATAAGGACTCTTTACTGATTTAATGACACGAAGAATGAAAATCGCTCCAAGAGTGTCGACCTGGGTGGATTGTACTGAAATGTAGGTCCTTATGTGTAGTTGTCACCTTTATATTTTCGTAGCACGTTTTGAATTGCAAGCACAAACCTATAGGCTATGTATTGAAAGTGTACAAACCAGCACGGATTGTATGACTCAGATTGGTTTACAATTGCAATAAAACTCACTTTGGCAAAACAAACACAAAAACTTCATTCAAGCCATGACGGCTCAAGCTTACTTGGCTCAAAAATGGATTCCGAAAATGATCGGGGTGGCACGAAGATTATACGCAAGTTCTTAGCAATTGTTACAAATCTCATCCATTTAAATTAAAAATATCGATGTTCAAATTGAAACAAAAGAATTATTTTAAGTGAATAGAAAGCATGTTTCGAACGAAAATAACAGTTTTTTAATTCAATTTCAAGGCTTGTCAATTTCAACAATACATTCATCGGGTAGGTCAATTTGAGCGTGTACTTCCCTTTCCAGAACGTGAAGCCGAGACAACGTTTCGACGCTCGCATCATGAGCCAATCGTCACGTTTATTGGAGGTTCTTTGCCAGTTGTGAATCTCTGAGCAAACTTCTTGAATCTGGAACCTGTTAGCAATTAAGCCAAATCCAGGACTAAGATCACCAAGATTCATAGGATAAATAAAATAAATTTAGAGCGCAACCAGTAAAATCCAAAATTTGTACGTTGATTCATATCATTGATATGTTGAATATAAACATAAAATGATTTTAATTTCAAACATCGATGTCACTTGGTTTCAAACATAGAATATGTTTTTAAAGAATGCAAGTTAATGTTTGCCTCCAGAATAAACTTATTTTATGTTTGGATTTACCTGGAATATGATTGTTATAGAGGTTTTTTTGTCTGCGTGGAGTGTATGAATATCCGTTTTGTAGAGAGAAAAAAGGTCTGCGTAGACTTTCAGTATATCCCCCCCCCTCCCCAATCGTAGACAATCGTAGACTTTTTCGAACCCCCTTCCGCTTCCTTAACTGTCTACGTGGTTTATAAACAGCCCCCTTACACAAATAATCTTGCTTGTTTTCACTTGCGGTGATAATATTCACTACGCGGAAGATTACCATATCTTCTTCTAGAATACCTTCGAATGAAACTTTGGATTTAGGCTCACGTGAGGAAAAATCTTAAGTAAAAAATACCAAAACCAAACAGCTCAGTTGTAAGCCGTTTTTCGACTGAATTTATAACACTGTGGGACGTTGCAAAACTTGTTTAATTTCAGCTCATCGGATCTAATTGCACACGCGTACTAGTAATATCCGACGGCAGCTGGTACGAGTCAAAGTTCATACTTCAGTCTGCTCCAATGCACTGTTCTCCATTTTCGTTTACAAATTTCCGAATCATCAGCAAAATTATTAACGGATTTTCAAGTCATGCACTGACAAACACATAAGACTTGCACTCCGAAGAAAAACCGTCTTCTTCGCCGAAATGCACAGCCTACTTCATTTTGAACGAACGAGCTAAAACTACCAAAAAGTACCGTGTTTTGTGTTTGCAAATCATTTGACAAGCGATCTAGGGGTGAGACAGGCCTACTCTGAGTTACTTTTATGCACCGTGTTACTCGCGATTAACTCGATGTGCCTCAAAATTTAATCGATGGTCATCGATTTTTTTGCTTTTTTCTACTTTCTTTTGTTACACCTCCTATCGTCAGTTTTATTTGCAAACATGGAAGGCAAAAGGTATACTTCACTTTCACCCATGGGTGTAAGTAAAGTATACGCTTTTACTCATAAGGTCCAGTGTCTTCTGAGCCTCTACTCTTAGTTTTGAGTCCAAAGGGGAACATTTAAGCGGCCAAGGTGAGGATGACGTCAACTGCAGGACAGATAATCCGAAAAACCGCTGACGGATAGTAAGACTTTGAATGCCACCGTCGGAACAAGTTATGCAGGAACGTTGGTCAAGTGTTGGATGAGGATAAGGTTGTTCCTGCAAATCTTGTTCAACTTAGTTTCTAAGCTTTCATCGGATGCACAGGTGGTATCGACACTACGAGAGACAAAAAGAAGTGCGGCAAACGTCACTAAATTTAATACCCGCGTAGTTTAAATAGTATACTTAAAAGCTACGGCAGGTAAATTCGTGTAAAACTAAACTGTAACATTGTGAACTAAATATCTAACCTAACCTACCCACATACTATTTCAGCACACCTGTTAGCATACAGATCTGACAAATAATTGAAGAAATCACGTAAAGACACTTAAAACTAAGGAAATAAGACAATAGTATTTTTCTCTGTACTTACTAGTTTAACCAGTTTAACTTATACAAATTGTTATTGTTAGGAAATGTTTAACCCTGCTCTACCCATCACCGCAAATTGGAAATAAAGCGGTTTATTAATACGGAACCAGTCTTTAGTTGCTTCGCAACCAGGGATTGTAGAAAAACACATAGTAGTGCAAAATAGACAAGTGCTTCACCCAATTTCAAGTGTGCGTCTCCTGTTTCAGAAGAGCGCACAAAACGAATGTGCGAGAGATTTCGTAGCCGGACAGACAGACGCACATGTACTTCTCTTTCAGAGACAAAGAGTAATGCACAGTGCTTAACTCTGTGCTTTGACTCGTGCTTAGGTAAATGGTAGCAAAATGAAAATTTTTGATGCTAGTAACAAAAAGGCATTGTAGGGGTTCATAGATAGAAAATTTTATTAAAATCCTTATTCACAAACTAGTCGGGCCTGCCGCCATGTCTGTTTTTTTGCATTTGTGTTTGCACAGAGACGACAAGGGAGAGTGCAATCGTTAACGCCCAAAGAGACGAGAGCAAATTCGAAACGAGATGTGCGGCTTTGAGCGCAAGGCACAACAAGGGTGCACGGGAGTACAGACTGCACTTTCACGTCTCTTCGAAATTTAATGTGCTGTCTCGTAGCACCGCGTGCTGCACTCAAAGAGATTTGAGTAGCACCTTATCCCTGTTCGCAACATATTAAAAATTTCGTTTATGCGATCGGGGAGAGCTGTCAAGTTACGGCACGTCGAAAAGTTCAAATCGCGGTAAAGATTCCGAGCCGGTTGTAGATCGTGGGCGAGGCGAAGCATCACCGACGGTGAACGATGGATGCAAATTCTGTGGTTCTTCTGAACACAGCCGGATGGTGTGCTGTGATGTTTGTGGCGACTGGTATCATTTCAAGTGTATCATTTGGGCGTGGATGAAAGCGTAGAAAACGTGGACTGGAACTGCAAGGATTGCGAAGCAAAACGTGCGGCATAGAGCACAGCTGCAGCCATGCAGAAGCGTATGGAGAATTTGATCCTGAATCATGTTTGCTGATATGCTGAGTATGCTTACATCCATTTTGATGGTAAAAAGAATTCAAGCTAATCTTCAACCGCAGCATCAAACTTGGTAGTTAAGAATTTGCACAGATTGCAGAATACATGTTTTGACAGTAGCTGGTCGGATCTCGATCCCAATGTTATTGTGGAAAAAATGATGTGGAAAAGAGAAAATGATCTCGCCTACTAGTATCGTGAGTTACTCGAGATGCCTCAAAAGCAACTCTGACATTGCTCGAGATGAAGAGCTGTCTTGTCCCTTGTAAGCGATTGACTGTGGATAGAAAGATTGGAAGTGGAACAAATCGAAAAGTATGATGACATGATTATGATCAAGGGCACTGAATGCTCAATCAACACTTCAGCATTTCAGCATGACGTTTGCGTTAAAACTGCACTTTCGGAATACAGCTTTGCTAGCAATTTTTGTGGAACAGTCGCGAAGTAGTTTATTCCATATACTGAGTGTCAATTGGAAAATGAACGTTGGTTATCATTGATTTCAAATTCATCTGTATATAACCATATTGAAAATACCATTTCCTTCAGGTGTTTTTTGATTGATTTGTTTTCAAAATAGCTAAAATATGTTTCAGTTGTCATTATTTCGGCAGTATTTTGAATATTTCTTTCTAACAAGATGTTTGATTTTAAAGATGTTGCTGGGATGCTAGCGTGGGCTCTTCTGCTAATTTACAGAAGTGATTTCTTGCCGCTTCCTTTTTTTGGACATTTTCTACAACTCCGATGACGTTTTCACTATCAATCGCACCAGCGAATCACAGAAAGAGCACTGGTGCGTCCTTGCACAAGTGTACGCGGCAGCGATCGCAGGCGCGAGCACGTTGGCGAAGACAGATGAGAGCACATGAGAGCGGTCGTTGAAAAGAGAGACCCTGCTCACGTTCCCTTGAAAGGGTGAACAACACTCACTCCAAGGAATTCCATCACAGGCACCCATTTTTACTCTGTCTATTTAGCACCAAATAAAAGAGCACTTGGCTTTATCTGCGGTGAGTTATGGTTGTATCCTCTGTGAAGGTTCAAATCTCACGTGCCGACGTCACATTAGTGCGAAATGCCATCTCTTCCTAGAATGTGATAGAATACAATTAATCACACAGAAAATGGCTAAATGGTCAGAAATGGTCAATTGATATTTTTTATCGTTTCAGAGGACTAACCTTTGGACCCTTGGATCCAGGACATAACACACATTCAAAAAAAAATTTTTTTAACGTTTTACTCATTTCAATGACTTTTAAATCTAGGCCTTTGTCTCTCTCAAGGAAGTCAGTATAAATGGTGTGACATTAACCTGCCTCGCTACGTCACTTCCAACGATTCACCTAAACCTACATAAACGAGACGGAAGGACGGTTATCCCCGTTTCCTCTTTCTTACGATCTGAATTAACTTAAATTCATAAAATGGATAACTTAATGGTCGTTAAATTTTAAATTTTTAAACTTGTTTTACCCCCAACGCTACACAGTGGGCCTGGCCATTTAAACACCTAATTCATATTAAAAATATGCCAAAAATATTCATGTTGTTAAGAAAAATACTAGTTATAAGTATTATACAGGATGCTTTTCATTACTGGCTGTGTAAGCGTTAGGTTAGAGTAGATAAGATTAGGTCCTCCTTCTTTTTCGCTTTGCAAATTTTTTGAACTCACTTCTTTTATCATCAGCTTCAGTTTATTTTATTTTTTTTTTCATCTTCTTCTTAATCTTCTTCGTAAAAAAGAAAAAATACAGGAAAAATAATAAAAGCAGAAAAGGAGAAGAAGAAGTAGGAGAAAAAAAAGGCAAACAAAGGAAGAAGACGAGGATACAAAAATAGCGGAGGTAAGTAAGCTCACGAAGAGAAGAAAAAGATAGGTGAAAAGGGGTAGCTGAAGAAGAGAAACGGAAGCAGTGAAGTGGAAGCAGAAACGCTGAGAGGGACACAAAAAGGCAAATGAAGAAAATGTGAAATGTGTAGAAATTCGGAATCACACCCAGGTGTAAAGTGTCGTAAAAAATAAACATTTAAACTTTAAATCACTACCGTTGATAGCAAGAGCAACATGATTGCCCAAAACAGAATTACTTTCTCTTTGACCTGTGAACATTGCCTTTAAGAGTCTCATTTCTTACTCATAGTAACCAAAGAATCAATATTTATTTAGAATTCAGGTACATTTTCTTCTGCAAAGCTCCTAAATTTCAAACTGCTCTAGAATCAAGCCATTCACCTCTAAACATTCTCATTCAAGCCCAACTTTCTTGAATGGGCCAAAATTACTACGGTCAACTTATCAACTTTGCTGGATCGCTTTTCTTCGCAAACCATATGCTAAATCAGATAACCTTGTAAAAGCCGACAATCTCCTGCTTATCGTTACATTTTCACCAGCTCAGCTCTCACCATCAGGCTCCGCTCGAGGAACAAATCGATACATGAATAAATAAATTGTGCCAACTTGTTCCTGGCGTTACGAAAACAAATAAAAAGAACCCCCCAAAAAAAACTCAAGAAAGTTTCAAGAAATCGTGTCTCGTTTCGTCTTTGGCAAGCTCGGAGGAAAGGATTGAACCTAGGGATGGTGATGCTGATGTGGTTAGAAGTGATCCGATTTCCCTCGGCATGTTTGTGAGTATGTGTGTATTTGTTTATTCATATGCTCCATCGTTAGGATCGATTTTTCGGCAACATCTTCAACCCGTCGTCCTTTGCTGGATATGGGAGGAAAATTGCACTCACTTTATGGTTCGATATTGTCTTCAATGTCACACTGCTACTAGCTCTTGAAGTTCTCGTATGACCAGCCGACGAAGTCTTACGGGTGTTGGGTTTTTTATTGGAAACAAAAGAGATTGCAAATTGCTAGAGCGGGTGAATTTTGATCTGATAATCGGAGCTTTTCGGTTGCGAATGTGTGGAAAGGGAAAATCTGCTAGGGAATAAACGATTTGCGGTTGTGTTTGCCAGTTCTAGTGGAGAGAGTACAGAAGGATAAGTTAAAACAAACGTGCGATTATGTGTATCGCAAACATATTGAATCATAGCATTTACATAAAATCCAAACATCGATGCTCTCTGGAACAACAGACTTCGATAGGGCTTTGTGGGAATTTATCGATCTGACTGGAACAAGTGAAAATCATATGCGTATTCGACAAACCCAAGGGGAACATTATTTTGGAGGCTGAAGATAGATGGTTTCATGCTCGCTGGAGCATGATTGATTGAAGCGAGCACTTTGTTGCAATTTGCCTTTCACACCTCGGATGAATGCAACCAAACAGCTTCAAACTGAAAATTTAATGCCACTTTCCATTAAATATTGTCACCTCTCTCATGTATCACGGCTTTTTAATCAATGGGAATACTTTTAATTGATTAATAAATTGCTTTCAACAGTTTCCCTGTCCCAGTGCGTTGGGGTGGTCCAAAGGTTCGAAGAGGGGGAGGGGGGAGGGATCATGCTCGTGTCGTCACTGGGCTTTTGGCTCGTTCGTCACATTGGACGGATTGGGGCTGCGACCGCCGAGCTAACCAAAATGCCATCACATCGGATCATATAATGTACTGGGACTGTTCCCACGTGGGGCGCAGCACGCCTCTCCGATGTCAACTGATTAAAACATTCATCATCGCTTTTCAGGGCGAAATCGAATGAATACATACATCGGATGACAATTTTCGAAATTTATAAATATTGATGAAGATAATGCTGATGCATCAATAGCAAAGAGAGGATCGACCGCCCCAGGGGAAAGGCGGAGCTCAATCGAGCGGATACTGAGCCAGATGCGAGCCTTGGGTGCTGCTGTTTATTCCGTTGGAGGAGGTGAAGGGCGGCGGGAATTTCCCTTTGTGCCACACACACACACACACACACAGACACTGCATTCGGAAGAGGAGCTGTCGGTAATAATAAGGCGAATAATAATTTCTGCATTAAAATAATATTTTTCACCAACATTTATTCAAATTAAAATTTATTATTAATCTCATTATAATCGAAAAATATTTATTCAATTATGTTCGCATGAGTATTCTATGATTTATTTATGAGCAACGAGCAAAGAGTTTTGCTTGGCATTTTCAACCAGACTCTGTCTGCCGCGTCGTCTTCACCCAACCACCCCACAGCAGTGAAGTGAGTGACTGGACTGAACTGAAAGAACTACGAGAAAAGGCCACGATCGAACTTAGGTAGGGAGTTAGTTTATTTTATATATTGACTTGCTTGCATTTTAATGTGATGATATTTTTGCGGTAATAATTAAGCTCACTTAAAAATTAATATATTGACCTTGTCGCAGTTGAATTTATTTGAAGAGTTTTCAGACACCACTGGAGAAATTTTGGGCTATTAGGGAATGTTGGCCTACAAACGCTAAGAAGCTGTTCATAAACCACGTAGACAACTCACAGGTGGCTTCGAAAACGTTTACGTTTTTCTACTAGACGAGAGGGAGGGTTTGTCAAAAGTTCACGTAGCCCTCTGTTTTTTCGCTACAAAACGGATATGCATAAACTTATACACGAATGATTTAAACAATTGTTAGGACCTCGTTCCACCCCGAGCATTTTTGGAATGCATTTCCGAGCCAAGTATGGTCGAGCCCTCATGATTTGAATGAAGTATGACTGTTCGGGAGTAACATCGCCCTACCCTCGCTACGCCACTGTGGAATGAGAGGACTTTCTCTCCCAACGATCGTTCCTCCGATCCGAGACAGTTTCTCCCTACCACATCGACCGATAGCGATCACGGGCGATCGTTATCGGTGACGTCACTGCTTGGAATCATCTGGCTGGCTGCTAGATAGTGGATGATCTGCTGTGCGAAACAGTCGTGCCGGCTCTGACTCTCGAGAAGGATGGATGAGAGCAGAGTCACAATTGGAAGGAAATGTTCTGTGTTAATTGTTTGTGATGTAGTGAATGTTCATATGTAAATATTGTAAATAAAGTGTGTTCAGGACGAAATATATGTGCTGTGTGATTGATGGACGGATGTGTGATACTGTGTATGTTAAAGGGATGAATAGAACTCTAGAAGAAACCTCAAACCCAACCAAAACTACAGTCCACTTATGAAGAGCGCCCGAAATATTCCACCCCACTGGCAGTGCAAATTAATTACCCCCCAATCGGTGTTGGTTAGGGTCCGGTAACCCAACAATGACAACGTACTTGTTTTGATTGCAATTGTAAACCACAATTGCCGATTTTTCATGGGTTTACCTTACCCCGCACTGACGAAACTACCCACACAGCATCAATCATAGCAACCCATGAGTCAGCATACAAAATTTGACAGCTCTATCAGTCGAACTTTAACCGCGATGGCAAAACCAGTGCAGCAACTCCGTTCAGAAGTGTGCGCGTTCAAAGAACGGCACCCCGCCGCGTCGAAAACGGCCATCGTGCGGCACTCGGTGGACGCCGGATACGCCCGTTCCGGCATCTACAACATCTTGGCACTATTAGACAACAATCAGAGCATCGAATGAAAGCCCTAGGGAAAAGTGGCTACATCGCTGTGTGCGCTTGGCCGGGAGGTCGGTTCAACCGCCCAAACAGTGAAAAAGTACCTGGCGAACATGAACATACATGTCAGGAAGCGGAAGTCGCGTCCATTGGTTTCGGAGCTGGAGGCTATGACGCAGCGGCAGCGGCTGAATAAGATGGTCAACTCGATTTTCCCGGCGAATCGCGACGAGCCTCTCTCACCTTGGATGGCAACGACTGGCAGGGCACTTCGTATTTTACTTCCCCACAAAGGAAGTGAGCTCCGAGGTGAAGTTCAATTCACACACCAAGTTCCCCAAGTAGGTGCTGCTGTGGCTGAAAATCAGCGAAAAGGGGATGTCAGAGCCGCTCTTCCTTTGTTCCGAACTGATCGTGAATGGGGAAATTTATAGTACGAAATGCCTGCCCAGGGCTGGTAACAGGTCACTTCTTAGTGACTTGGTCACTATTTTGAGTTTAGTCACTAAAAATCACTATTTGCATCCAACAGTCACTAAAGTCACTATTTTTTGGAAAATAGTCACTTAAGTCACTATTTTCGTACCGCCGATTGTAAAAAGTTTAAACTAGATGCGCTGGAGAACGCTGTCCCGCCTGAACGTCCTGAAAGACCTACTGACATAATTTTGGGATATTCTATGCCAAACAAACCAATTCAACTTTGTATAGTCCATAAAGCTGTTGTTACATTTTTAGACCATCAGTTTTGAAGGACAGTTTGAATGAGCTGAAACTAACAAGGTTATTCGATGATATCAGTAGAAGTTTCAGAATATTAATTGAATATGTTTGAATATTTATCGTAGCTTTCTATAACCCAAAAGGCTAGTTCTGAACTCAAGGTCAGTTTTGCACATCCCGAGATAATCTGATAACTGGTGAGCTTACAGAAGCTTCACTGAATGTGTTTGAATGCATAGCGTAACCTTTCATGTATTATAAAGCTAACTTTACGACTATATATCCTAAATTCTGAACTCAAGGGCTGATTTGATGACCTAGAATATCCCAAGATATCTCATTATATCGGTTGACCTTCTAAAAGACTCACTTAATTTGGTCGAATACATATTGTTACTTTGTTTAATCCAATAAGTTGTAGATTTTAAGCTGCAATTCAAAACTTAAAATCTACAGCTGTAGATTGTATGTTTTGAATTCCAGGAAAGTTGGGTTAATCTAGAACATCCGAACATTATCTCATAATGTCTGTTGTTCTTCAAAATATTCAATTTCGTTCCAGCAATAAATTACTGTCCACTGCTTGAGCCTCGCATGAAGATGATAAATTATCTGCTTCTGACAAATTTAATTCTTCAATGAATATGTGTTAATACACAGCGTAGCATTGCATAGCCCAGAAAGCTTTTTTACAACTGTAGGTCCTATGTTCTGATCTCAAGGATTGTTTGGATGACCTGAAACATGTCATATTGCTTTATAATGTGTTTTGACTTTATGAATGTTAATCGAATATGTTTGGATATTTTTGTAACATTGTATTGCCTAAAATTTACTGTTACATCTGTAAATCTTAAGTTCTGAATGTCAAGACAGTTTGGATGACCTAGACCATCCTAAGATTATCTTCTTGTGTATTTTGCGTTGGAAAATATTCTCTTAATATGCTTGAATACGTAACGTTACTTTGTAAAGCCCAAAATATTGTTACTATCGTAGATTTCAAGTTCTGAACTCCAGGACGATTTGGATTACATAGAGGATCTTAAAGATATAAAATCATGACTTTTGACCTTCCGAGAGGTTCATTGAAGTTTTGTTTAATTGCGTATGGTCCCCATGATCACCAAAAAACTACTTTTACAACTGCAGATCTTATGTTTTGAACTTAAGGACAGTTTGTAGTACCTAGAATATCCCAAGATCGTCGCATTATGTTTGTTGGTCTTCCACTTTATTCCATCATTATTGTTAGATACACATTATCCCTTTGCACACTCTAAATACCTACTTTTGCAACTGTAGACCATATGTTCTGAACTCAAGGGCAGTTTGGAAGATCTAGATCATCCCCGTGTATCTCATGATGTTTTTTTACGTTCCGAAAATATTCACTGTATATGGTTTAATATGTAGCGTAACTTTGTATAGCCCAAAAACCTATAGTTACTACTGTAGATCTCAAGTTCTGAACTCAAGGACAGTTTGGATGACCTAGAACGTCATAAAGTTATCAAATAATGACTGTTGTTGAATATGTATGATTACATATCATAGCCTTATATAACCCTAAAAGCTATTGTTACCTAGAACCTCTCACCTAGAACCTCTCAGAAAGATTCATAAATATATAACGTTTATCAACGAAAATTTAATAATACGTATGCAACATCTAAAACAACGCTTTACACTATTATTAAGGCATTCATTTTTTCTCCCTGAACTTCTTCATATTCAGGAATGGAAAACAAATTTGCCGAAGACAGTGTACACTTTTATTCAATCTTTGTGATTTTATACAGCCATGATCCTCTTTAGGTCCATATGACCCCTTAGGCCTGAAAGAGTAAATATACTTTTAAGGCAAGGCTTAACATTTATTAATTTTTCAATAGTATGTGGCCGGAATCAACAATGTTCTGTTTTGAAATTGATGCGCAGAAACATACCTATGGATTGGTGCAAAAATTTTGAAAATATTTTAAGAAATCACTGAAATACTAATGCTCAAAACCTAACTACTTTTCGTGACGGTCGCAATGCGATTTCTTTAAATTGTACTAAAAACCACACGACAACATAGACGTAGTCGTACGTCAAAAGTCTGGTTTGCCGAACTAGACGTTGCGAATCAAAACAAACCCAAAAAAAAGACAGTTCCTCTCCCATGTGCGCATTAAAACAGAGTGCAAACAAACTATCGCTAGAAACTATCACAAAGCTATCAGTAGTACATGAGTACGTACCAACACGTTATTTTTGCCTGTTGAGGTGGTGGATTTGTCCGTGCCTCGACCTACCCCGCAGTGGGATGTTAGGCAAAGGTAACGTCCTTGGTTCGAGTACTACTTACCCGTGGCCTTTCGCTCAATTTTCAATACATCTGTTATATTTCCAACCTACCGTACACTGACGGAACTTTCAACACTTTCTCTTCATATCTTTCACTCTAGCAAACATTATTGTCCACTCTTGGTGCCTCATGGTGATGAGCGAACATCTCCTTCTACATCATAATCGTTACTCCACGCACGGAGAATACAAAACATAACAATGAGAGTATGTTCTAGAGGCGTTTTTGCAAAACTGGCGCGAGAATTTTTCACGCAACGAAAAATAGACTTGACAATACGCGTGTAACATTTTATTTTCCTACTGGAGGAGATACAGAGAGGTACCATCGTTTGTGGGTGAAAACTTGGCCGGTATCTCTTTTCTTTAACTCCTATCTAGCTCCTTTTATTCAAAAAGAATGGTGGCCACAAGTGCCAGCAGCTTATTAAAAATCAGTCATATAGAAACAAGGATAACAATAAATTACTGGCTGAGTTTCCTTCCGCAAACAACGGTACCTCTCTGGGATGGAAAGAGAGTAAATGCATGGGAACTGACGAATGAGAGAACGTTTCTCAGCTCAGCTAATGCCTGCCAATGCTACATCCTTCTCGTGACAGCCGACTCGTGTGAGCAGAAAAATGTCACCGCTTCAGGAAGGCTGTCCGAGCGAAAGAATTTACGAAACAAAAGACATGACAAAATGGAAAGTTACCATCCCATTTGGCATACTAAGTTAAGAGTGCGGTGGTTTCAGCAAAGCTAGCGTAGCATCAACTGTTAAAGTTCTGTCCAGTTAGAATCTGGAATCACTTATTGTAACTAGAAATTAGAAGAAAAATTAGTATTTTCCATTTAATTCTAAAAACCTTTGCTTATCTTGACAGAAACGCGTATTTCGTCTACAATGTGCAGACTTCTTCAGTGTCTCGTACTAATAACTCGACGTACTAATAACTCGACACTTATTGTGTTGCAGCGGCACGGAAAGTGGCCACTGCAAGAATTATTTTAAAGCGGTTTGTTTACCTATGTGCCCACTTTCTGTGGTATGAATTTCACGGTGTTTCAAAGCAAACCCTGGACTATCAGGTAATGAAATCGTACAAAAATACGCTGCTGCTCGCAGTACCGTTCGAAGAATGTGTTTGCGGATATAATTCTTATCGAACCAGCAAGCAACCAAACAGAACGTTGAAGCAATGTTTCATCACCAAAACTCGACCTCGAAAATGGTATCAGCAGATTTTGATGAAGTACCAAGGATGCCTGCTCATCGACGATGAAACCTACGTCAAAACGGATTTCGGACAGCTTCCTGGCCTAAAATTCTACATGGCGACGGCACGAGGAGATGGAATGCGAAGTTTTAGTTTGCTTTTATGGACAAATTTGCCAAAAAAAACTGATGAATTAGCAAGGGATATGAAGCTGCGGCAAAGACCAAATACCAAAGTGTTCGTGACGAATAAGACCATCGTCTCGAAGCTGTACAAGAAGAATGCCTCAAAAACCGCGTACTACCTTTCATTAAAGTCCATAAAGGTCCCGTGCAATTTTGGCCAGATTTGGCGAGTTGCCACTTCAGCCGGGAAGTCATCCAGTGGTACCGCGATAATAACGTAGATTTCATCGATAAAAACATAAATCCACCCAACTGCCCGCAGATCCGGCCCATCGAGAGATTTTGGGCAGTAATGAAGCGGAAGCTTAAGAAAAGTTGAAAAACGGCTCGGGACTCGACTCAGGTGACCAAAATGTGGAACAAATGTGCCTAGGAAATCAAAATTGTGTCAAATTGAGGAAGAAAGTGCAAATTTTCATTAGAAACGAAATGATTTGTATTGATATTTTATGCTTTAGAGATGATTTTATTATTGCAGATTCTTAATGGACATAGCTTTATAATAAACTTGACAGAAGTTGATTAAGCTTTTTGGAAGTTTCATAAACTTATTGCAAGTTTCAAGATCACCATGAAGTTGCTCGCTCTCTTTTGAGAAGAGAAGTTGTGGAGCTTTAGAGAAATCCATTGAATTGCCGAAAAATTGTCAACGTTTTTGAAAACTTGGTTGAATTTCCAAAAAAAAAATGCTGATCATGCATGCAATAAATACAAATTTTGGAAATAATCACAACCTTGGGAAGCAGGTCTGGCTTTCCAGAAATAATGTGTACTTCCATGTGGTACTTCTTTCAAGATAAAAAGCAGAATTTCACTGATATTTAAATAATTTTCAAAAAATTGAAAAAAAACCGGCTTGAGTCGATTCACAAAACTTTTTATGAGTTGATGGAATTTAAATAGTACTTTCGAGATATTGTTGAACGAGAACATTCAAGAATCTCCAAGATTGTGATACAACGGAAACTCCGCCAAATTGATTAAGCATTAAACAAGTTGATAATTTTTTAATTCTTGGTTCTTGAAGTTTTCTGAACTTCTGGGAAGCTTATTGAATTTCAGGATAGTTGCCTGGTCTTCTGAAAAGAGCCCTTAACTTTTGAAAAGTTCCCTGAAATCATTTGAAGCTTCCTGAATTTATGGAACATTCTCCGAATTTCTGGGAAATACCCTTAACTACTGGGAAGTTCCCTGAAGTTCCCCCCTAAACATCCGGTAGATTAAGGAAAACTTCTAGGAAGTTCCTTGAGTATCTACAAAGTATCCTGAACTTCTGGTATGTTTCCTGAGTTTCTCAGAAGCTCACTGAATTTATGCGATTTTTTCTTCGAACTTTTGGAAAGCTTTTTCGTCCATCAGTTTCTTAACCTCTTCCAGTGTTGCGTAAAAACAGCGGCTGTAAGTCTTCAAGATAGCTTTGTTGACTGAGGAATCGTACGCCAATATCCGTAAGGCTGTAGGGCATTTTTGTTACGGGCTCAGGCCGAATTTTCTGGCTGCATCGCAACTAAGCTGGAAAAAGTCATCAAATAACTCTAGTTGTCGCATTATTTCCAGGAACTTGCCATGCAGAAACGACGCAGAAAGTGCTTCTCGACGTAGGTAAGCGTGTCGCTAACGTAGTCCTGGAAAAGCTTCTGTAGACCGTAAGGGAAATCACGGTCGATGTTGGGGCGTCTTCCAGGGCGTGACTGACCCACGCCGTGTTGACTCTTGTTTTCTGCTGCCAAATTATAAATCAGCATTATCTCATATAGTTTAAATGGAAAACATGCATCCTCAAACTCACCTTCAGCCAAATGAAATAACAAATATTCTTCGTCGTCTGCCAACGACGCACTAGTGACAGTAAAACATATTTGGTCAAACCAATCCAAGGCAAAAAGTTTGTGGAAAATCTGCTTAAAAAAAACTTCTTATCTCTGATGTTGTATAATTCACAGGACAACAGAAGTTGGCGGGTTTTACAACAAGAAATACAACACCGGTGTGGGAAACGGAAAGTTGGTCTGTTTTAGCTGGTTCTATTCATGTTTTGCTGATGCAAATCAAGTATAAAGGTGTTCCAAGAATAGACCACCGCTGAAGATGCCCTAAGGTCGACATTCAACGCTCACTGATTCCCAATTCACCGCTCATCATATCTAGAGTTTTTTTTTTCATAAGGGCGAATGTGAAAATGAGAGACTCTCTTTGGTTACATTCTCTTTCATACATATTCTAATCTCCTTTAAGTTTTTCATTCTAGTTTTAATAGTATGCTAGCCACTGTTGTGTTTCGATCTGTTTTAAAGAATCTCACGAAAATTTTATAATAGCGCTGTCATAAATAAAAGAGAGCGAGACCGGAGAGAATCGCTCAATGTTAGATTCGCCCTAATGAAAAAAAACCCCGAGTTATATTTAATGTAATCATCGTGTATGTGTTTGTGTGTGTCTAAACAATCCAACGCCAACCGTCTGGTAGAGATTTTATGGAAGAAAAATGTTTGCAGTTAAACGAACTGTTGTCAACTCGACAAACATTTTCAGCCCGGAAGTTGGAAGGTGATAGCTCTGTTGGGTTCCAATTGTTGTTGATGTTCAGTTTTCATTTGGACGGCTTCCCTGTGATGCTCAAGGATGCTTTTAAGTCTCTAAGTAGCACGCCTGTATTCGGCAAATATTTTCACATTATCCTTTTCGAATGTAACAGCTCGAATACAATTAGTACTTCACGCACAAATGCAATACAATGAAAATCACAGGTAAAAAATTCTTCCGAGAAGAAATTCAACTTTAAAAATCACAATAATTGTTCAACGAAAGAAAAAAAAACACCTCATCGCTCTCCATCTGTACACCACGTGGTGAGTGCATCTGAAATTATATGTCAGCCACCCACGCGCGCATGCGTGTTAGCTTCATTCTTCGCTTCTGACCAGCAAATGGCCGTTTTCTAGATTGCACTGGTTTCCTTTTTTCTTTTTCCACGCAATCAACACAATAACAATCAAAATCCCCTATGAGGCGACTCTATATCGATATCTAAACTGCTTAAAAAGTGTCCACGATGAAATTGCCACACTATGAAAATGCTCTAACTTATTAACCGTTGGGTAGAATTTAATGAAAATTTGGGTGGATTTAGTTCATAGTGCATTATTTATATCCTGCAAGTTTTAAAGTCCTGTGATCAAAATTTGCGGAAATGGAGTCGAAAGAACAGCTCGTGCGTGATAAAATCTTGCGCATTCATCACGAGAACAAGGATCTCTCGCATCGTTCCATCGCTAAAACGTTGGGAATCGCGAATTCCACGGTGTCGCGAGTGATTAAGCGGTTCGAAGAACGGTTGACCACCGATCGGAAGCCCAGAAGTGAAGGAAAAAGTATTCCGTACAACACCAAAAATCACAACCGCGTAGTTGGGGCCTTCAACCGAAATCCGAACGCCTCCGTTCGGGATGTGGCTAAGAGCTGCACCTAAGCCGAAGTTTTGTCCAGAAGGCCAAAACTAAGGCTGGGCTTCGAACGTTCAAGGTACAAAAGGCCCCCAATCGCGACGAGAAGCAGAACAAGTCCGCCAAAACCCGTGCCAGGAAGTTGTACCTCAACATGCTGACGAAAGTTGAATGCTGCATCATGGACGACGAAACATATGGAAGGCTGACTTCAAACAGATCCCCGGCAACCTGTTTTTCACGGCCAAGGATAAGTTCAGCGTTCCGGAGCATGTCCGCACTCAGAAGATGTCCAAATTTGCGAAGAAATTCCTGGTTTGGCAAGCCATCTGCACGTGCGGGAAGCGAAGTGCACCTTTCGTGACCCAGGACACGATGAACGGACAGGTGTACATAAAAGAGTGCCTCCAGAAGCGGCTGCTTCCTCTCCTGACGGCCCACAACGTCCCAACAATCTTCTGGCCGGATTTGGCCTCATGCCACTACTCCAAGGACGTGCTGAAGTGGTATGCGGACAATAAAGTCAATTTCGTGCCGAAAATGTTCAACCCTCCCAACACTCCGGAGCTCCACCCCATCGAGAAGTACTGGGCGATTATGAAGCAGCACCTTCTTAAACGACCTAAGGTAGTGAAGACAGTCGAGGAACTGAAGAAAGTATGGGTTTACATGCAAAAAACGGTTGATTCACAGGTTGTGCAGAATCTTATGGCCGGGGTTAAGGCCAAGGTGCGGGCATTTGCGTATGGACTGTAAATAACTACGAGTAAAATGGTAAAATGAAGTTTAATAGTTATTTCTCAATCACTGAAAATTTGATGGCAATCGGATGAAAACTCGAATTTTGGGAATCAATTTTGTGTGTGGCAATTTCATCGTGGACACCCTTTATAATCATCAAGTCATTCGCGACAAAGTGGAAAAATAATCTTGTTGGACCAGCGGTTCGGGAAGTGGCCGGAAGGGTCGTGATCTCGGTTCTGGTTTTTGAATTTCTCACTAACACTCACTAGTAATCGCACACAACAGAAAACGGCCAAAGAACTTAGAAACCGCAAGTGTTTATTTGCGATAATAGCTTTCAAAAACGGACTACACAATTTGGTGGATCGATAACGAATGAATTTATCTCCAACTGGAGTTGAGTTGAAGCCTAACAGCTGATTTGTGTATGTGTCAACAGTGCACGAAAACTGTATCTAATTTATCTCTAACTTCTCTCAGAGGTGGATTCTGTAACTGCTGTTATTGCTGTTACACAACAACTCTAATTTAATCATGACCTTGTGGCACAATACTAACAGCACTAACAAACACATCTAAGCTGATATTAACTCTTGCTCCGGGTGCGGGGGCGAGGCCCAAAAACAATATAACGGGGGAAAATTTCTCACCTTCACAATTTTTTGGAAAGAAATGATTGTATTCACTACAGCTCACACAAAACATGTGGAGATTTTATGATTTCACGCTTCATTTAGGTTGAATTACGAATAAATTTTTGATTCTATTTTTTCGCGAAAAGGACGCAACAAAAACAAAACAACGTCAGTTTTCAAGCACGGCTTGCTGCGATCGAATCGTATGTATAATAGGTATAATCATCGATGTTGAAAAATACTACTTTTACTTGTTGTAGTATTGCTATTGTCGTTTGTTGCAATTACTCGTAAATAAACCAGTAGTATTATTTTCCTTGATAACGATTATCGTACAGGTATTGGCGGAGCTAGACAACTCGTCTGGAGGAGGTCTGGAGGGGGCCTGCCCGAAGGATTTTTTTTCGTTTAAAGGAATATTGAAAAGAGCGATTAGAGTAGCGTAATTGTTGGGGACAGATTATTTTTATAACAGATTTAAACGAATATTTAGGTCTATTCTGCGCCTCGGTGAGTCGTGATGCCCTAAGAGAATCGAATGTGGTGGATATATATATATATATATATATATATATATATATATATATATATATATATATATATATATATATATATATATATATATATATATATATATATATATCTCGTATTATTCCGTGTGGATCAAATTGAGAATGTAATCACCTTATTCGATTCTCTTGAGGCATCTCAACTCACCCGAGGCGGAGAATAGACCTGAATCTATATAGAGTCAAGCTTAAACTACAAAATCTTAAAGCTGCAAAGAACAACATTGCGTCAATAATCATTTAAAATATATATTAATGAATCCTAGAGGGTTTGAGCTGTTTAGTGGAATACCTGTAACTAGAAATTAGAAGAAGAATTAGTATCTTCCATTTAATTCCAACTACCTTTGCTTATCTTCGACAGATACGCGTATTTCGTCTACAATGTGCAGACTTCTTCAGTGTCTCGTACTAATAACTCGACTTGGTCTAGTTATTAGTACGAGACACTGAAGAAGTCTGCACATTGTAGACGAAATACGCGTATCTGATAAGCAAAGGTAGTTGGAATTAAATGGAAGATACTAATTCTTCTTCTAATTTCTAGTTATATATTAATATTCGGATTCGTTTGGATTACGCGTTTTCAATATCTTAAAAATTGTGTCATTTGATACTGATTCCTTCACAACTCTAAAAAAAAATTCAGTTATATCGAGCTAAATTTCAAAAAATCTGAAGGAGAATTCCGAGGATTATTTCATCAAAATCCTACTGAAAACTTCACGGCAGTTCAAAAGAAACAACCATGGGCAATTTGAGGTTAATCTTAAGAATTGGATTGACATTGATGGTATTCCAGGGCATCAAAATTCCATGGGTTTTTTTCGAAATTTTTTGAAGGTATGCCAAAAGAATTTAAACAACTACAGTATAGGCGAAATTAACAAATGCATCTACCGCTATGAACTGTGTTGAGTTTATAAATTTTCAAGTACAGTCTTCACAATTGCGTCACATTCACATTCATCATGTTTGGCAAAAAATTGGTTTTTAAATAATTGAAATTGCAAAAGTTCTACAAAAATAAATTCTTCGGCAAAATGATTCATTCTTATAATTTTTTGGTTTCTTTAAAGAGAAAATAAATGCTTCAAACATTTTCTAAGATGGTGGATCAGGTGTAATATTAAAAACATGGGTTTCAACTCAACACAGTTAAAAATCCGGTTTACTTCTGAGCTACTGTCAAAATTTCAGCTCAATCCATCCTTTGAGTGTTGACATAGAAAATGTCATATATGACATTTTTTTTATTAAAAACAGAACGTGTATTTAATCTTTTTGCCACCAATTACCCACAATAGCCAACAGTAATAACGCCAAAATATAACTTTTTGATTGAAAATCAAATCCATGAAAGAAATTTAAAATTAAATGTAAGACAATTGTAATAAAAAATGTGAAGGGAATTTCGATAAAATTTCCAAGAAAAAATTGGGAAGCGTTTTAAAAAAATCGGAACTCTGTCTTTGCTTCGTGAATACAGATGGGAACACATTGTTTGAAAAAGCAGTATATTCGGATATTTACCTTCGAATTTTATTCAAATGATTTGATTCTTAGAAAATTAAAAATATTTTTTTTGACGAGGCATTACAATGATCGATTGATTAAAATATGTGTAGACAATAAAAGATAAATAATAACTTCAACAGGTTAACAATAATTTCAATAAAAGTAAGCCGCTCGTGTGACAAGATTTCATCCTATGTTAATGAATTACAGTTTACAAAATGGAAGTTACTCAATTTTAAAACTTTGATAAGCTTTGTCAACACCAAATTAAGTATATTAAAATTCATAAACTATTCTTCATTTCAATTCCTTGCGGTTTTAATATTCATAGAAATGAAAATGAGGAGGGAATTATTTTTCAAATACCTAGAAAAAAAAAGTAAATGGAATTAATAAATCTTGTTACAAAAAACACCGCGATATACTAGTTTTTTGCACATGCCTGCTAGTGAATTCCTTTGCGTTATAATTTCGATTTTGATCTGGCTAACTCTTGTGCCCCGAACGATATCTAGGTTCATAGACGTAACCAGGGAGAGGGCAGGGGAGCGACTGACTGGGCCGTTTTAGTCTTTGTGAAATGGATTCGGAAATGCAATCATCTCCCGAAAAAAAGTCATTCCTGGAAATGGCGTCTCGAAAATGGCCTTTGGGAAACTACTCTGAGAAATTACCTCTGCGAAATTACCTCTAGGAAATTATCTCTGGAAAATAGCCTCTGGAAAAAGGACTTTGTGAAATAGCATCTGGAAAATACGGGAAACAAATAAATTCCCGAAAAAAATAAGGACCAGAATCAATTAAGGAAACTGGCGACTTTTGAAAAGGCTGGTTTCAGAAAAGTGATTATTTTCCGAAAACATGAAGCACAAAAATCTACTCTTAAAAATTGGTCAAACCGGGAAATGATCTCTGGGAAAAGGATTCCTGGAAATGGCGTCTGGGAAATAGCATCAAAAAATAGTTCTAGGAAAACAATCAATTTCCCGAAAAAAGAAGGACAGATATCCGCTCTAAAAAAAAATGTCATTCTGGTAAATGCCTTTTGGGAAATGGTTCTCGGGAAATGACCTCTGGGAAAAGGCCCCTGGAAAATGATTTCAGGAAAACATACATTTTCCGATGCAACGAGGACAGAGATCCGTTTTGAAAAATAAGTCATTCTGGGAATTAACCTCTGGGAACTAAATTTATTTTATTTGTCGTCAATCAGTTGTAGACCGTTTTGTTACAATGATATTTACAATTTTATGTTAGACTTCTGAAATATTTGGAATGTCTTAAAAAAAACTAACATATCAGGTTTATATTTTTAATGTTTAGGTTATCTAATTGCATTGAAGTATTGCTTCAATTTTGTTTTAGTCATAGTGAAGTCAACATTTTCTCCGTGCTTATTGTACGTTGCCATCATCTGATTAAGAGGCCCAAATTTGGCGTAAGTTGTGCGATGATGGGTTGTAGTAAATATATTTCTATTTCGTAATTGCCGGGACGGAATGTAAAAATTAAGTTTTGCTAAAAGTTCTTCTGAGTCAACGCGTTGCGCAAGAATGTCATTTACGAAAGAAACTAATGTAAATTCACGGCGCTCTTTTAATGATCGGATGCTAATTAGCAAACAACGTGCTTCATAAGATGGGAGAGGTAACCTTGTCCAACCTAATTTACGAAGGGCAACTAGTAAAAACTGCTTCTGTAGCGATTCTATTCGTTCTTCTTGTATGACTGAAAAGGGTGACCAAACTACGCTACAATATTCCAGTATTGACCTCACATATGCAATGTACAATGTTTTTATTGTGTACGGGTCATGAAAATTGTAACAAAATCGTTTTATAAATCCAAGCATATTATTTGCTCTGTTGATGATAGTATTGTAATGTTCAATGAATGTAAGTTTGGAATCCAAGATAACTCCTAAGTCCTAAGTCTTTCACACTTTTCAACTGCCTGATTCCCTAAATTAATAGTTACGTCTAGGGTGCTTCGTTTCCTACTAAAAGTTATCGAATTAGATTTTTTTTACGTTTAGCTGCAAAAGACTTTTGTTACACCAGACATAGAAAACGTTTATTTATTGCTGGTAGGTAATGATATTTTCTTTTTTTTTAATTTCATAAAAAATAGTTTTACGTCATCAGCATAAACAAGAAACTTAATGTTTTTAAGAATAAAGGAAACGTCATTTACAAACAAAATAAATAAGAGGGGGCTCTAAATGAGAGCCTTGGGGACCTCAGAGGTGATTTGAATAGGGTTTGATTTCTTCCCTTTGAATCTTACTATTTGTTGACGGTTAGAAAGGTAGGATTCGATCCATTTGAGAATTCCTGGCTCAATTCCAATTTTTTGCCATTTTAGAAGAAGCATGGGTATGTCAATGCGATCAAAAGCTTTGCTGAAGTCTGTATAAAAGCTTCTACATGGTTACCATTGTCCATTGCTATCAGAGAGTAGTTAACGAATTTCAGTAAATTTGTGCTAGCTGATCGTCCTTTGAAGAATCCATGTTGCTTTGTAGTGATTCTGTTTTTGAATTGCTTCAAAAAGTTTAAGGAACGCAAGATAAAATGGCAATTCCACGATAGTTACGTATGTCAGTTTTTTTTTCTCACTTTTGAAAATAGGTACTAGGCAGGAACTTTTCCATAGTTTGGGAAAAATACCGATATATAATAGTTGAGAATTTGGATAATGTCTATAGACGGGAGTCGATGCCCAACACAATTTTAAAATCCTAGATGGCGACTTCAGGTTGTCAAAAAAAGACCCCCCTTCTTAAATCCTGGCTACGCCCATGTCTAAACACGGTCTAGTTATGATATGCGGCGATTGAGTATATTTATCATCTCAACTCAATAAATTATCGAGTCATAAATTAAATTTAACCATTTAACCAGCCCTTAGATCAGTTCGTGTCGTTCGTTATTAAACACCACGAATAAAAAATAAAAAAAAATTAACTTTTAACAGACGCAAACTCTCGAGCGAAGTGGATGTAATATGGATATATCGGAAATCTCATGGATATAATTGTCGTTAACTGTGGTTTTTATCGATATACCAACTTTACATCCTATACGGTACAGTGGGGCAAGCGAAAAGTTTGGGGAAGAGGGTATACACACTTTACTCTTTCAGAAAAAGTTATTCGTTCTAACCAATGCCTTAAATTTTCATAAAATATCAATGAGAAGTGAAAATGATTTTATCCCAGTGAAATATGTTATTTTCCTGGTTTTCATGAGCTACAGCTGTCTACGGCTAGCCAACTGAATCTTTGTTTGCTGCAATGAATGAAGTCGGCTCTAAGTGCGGGTCAAACTCTGCTGTCACCGTTGTTTTGATTATCAATCGGTAAGCATGAATTTCATTTGATGAATTCTGAATATCATCTCTTGTGATGATTTTTCATTACTAAGTTGATTTTGAATCCTAATCCAAACATGTGAACAACTCAGGGCCGTCATCATCGTCCCAGAGGAATAGATGCTAGCAATGTTGTGCAAGAATACCCTGGACTGGGCTGCCCTTGCATTTTTCCGATCCTGACGGTTAATTGATATTCATTGTGGTTGATTGAATTTCATTTCTGACATTTCGAAATTCGTTTTGAAAATGAACTTGTTTACACAATGAATATCAAAGCATTTTGAAAATTGAACGTTCATTCTTCTGGTTACGTTTGTTGTCATGAGTTATCATTTGATTTTCGCATGGAACTTTTAGGTAGTCAATGTGATGGTGCCTGAAAATCCACGCTTTTGAAACTAATGAGCATGACTTTTACCAAGACTGGTTCTAACTATTGCTGAAGGGAGCAAAGGACAAAAACAACTTACACTGGGAAGACAATCCGTTTAGTTCCGTAGAGATTATGAATAGTGTTTATTTCAAATTAGAAATATGTTAGGAAAATCCTGGGGAGGGGCTACTATTTTCTGGAGTGGGCTGGCCTCTAGGCACCCCGAGTAGTTACGCCAATGCGTACATGTAGTCAATATATGTGTTTCAGGCGAGTTTGTCAATTGTTAGCGGTGATTTTCCCATTCACCCAAGCAAGTGAGCAAGTTAATATTTCCAAAACGCTTGATTAGATTCATTTCTATTAAAAACAGTAAGAAAAATCATATTTTAAATCTCAAACGTGTCTTTTGCTATGAAAGCACAAGTTTTGAACATCCGTAAAATAATTATCTTACAAAATCTTCGTTAGGTATGTTGTGCATGCAATTCACACAGGTACAAGACTTTAAAAAATCATCGCCAACCATCCAACCCCGCTGATGAATACTGCAGCACAGAACAGGGTCAACGTATCGGAAAGTAATATTGGAAAAGTTTCACCATTTGTGCTCGGTAAACACACTTTCGGCTGCTTGCTCTTGTTGGCACTGAAGTAACTGAAGATTTCTCAACCACGTGAACAGAGAAGTTTTCACTCATAGTAGGCTAGTGCGCTGATTCTTGTTCGATGGGATTCCATTAACCATATTCTTTTGCCAGCAAGTGAGGCGAAATTTTTAATTTCACGAAAACGAAGATGCCGCTGTGGAAAATGTTTCATTTTTCTCCTTTTTTGCCATCAGCAGCCATTAAATGGGTTTTATTGTCCGCCGGCCACAATTTTCTATGCTGCAGTTTCTGTGTATCCAAATATAGAGCATGCAAAAGAAGCATGTGCTTTTAATGTACATGCTAAAAGAATTTCCTGTTGATACCGTAAGCTGCAGGGCAAACACAACTCTTTGCATTTAAAGTCACAACCTCTCACACAAAGACCGCACTCCTTGCCGAAGAAAACAGCCTCCGTACGATTTCGATGTCCTTTATTGCTCTCTTAAGGATCCTCTGCTATCCGGAGATGTTCCTTTCATGCTCCGTACTCCGACAGAACCAGCGCACGTACAATAGTGTAGGAAAGTCACACCGCAAAAGCCACAGTCATTCTTTTGTGCAATCTCTGGAATAACCTGTGGGAAGAACATTTGCTCCAGTAAATGGAAATATACAATGCTATCAAGCAGTCATAAACAACATTAATGGCATGGAATGATACTACAACGTAGCCATGAATGGATACGGACGAAGAAGCACTCATCAGGTAACGGATGAAAGTGCTGCTTCTTGAATGTATCACTCTGAAGACGCATATGTCCGTGAGGGATGCCGCTTCCAGGATAATTTCAAATGTTTAAAGCATTTCCTAACCTCATCATAATGCCTATAATGACTGAATTTCTCGGTAACCCTGCCTATGCCATCAAAGGAAAAGGGACCATGAATTAACGTCCTAAGCAAGATTGGTCATAGGGATATGAAGACTGGCTTTTTGACACGTATTAAGAGCTTCCTCAGACAACACACAAAGTTCATTCTCGAGTTGCATCCAACCCAGGCAGCACCATTCCGAGATAAGTCACACATGCATGCATCATCGTCTCGTGTGTCCCAGTGAAGAGCGGAAGGAGCATCCTTAACAAGTCTGGTTGGCTGCTAAGAAACTTGTAAATTCACATTATCTCCTCACATACAATCACGGGGTCCGGGCCGCAGTCGTTGGGAGTTGTTGCTGCTAATAGAATCATTTATGCTAAATATTTCTTCATTTCCTGTTTACTTCTCAACGAACGAGGACGAGGACGAGGACGAGGACGCCCTCGTAACGAAGGAATAACAAACTGCTTCACTTTTCGGGCCACTTATGTGCTGTGGTTATGCTCGTCCCATTCCCTTCCCTCGTTGCCTTCTGTCAAAATGCATATTCTGGTGGAACACACGCTCGCCCGTGAGGGAAGATACCTACGACGCCTTGGAAAAGGGCTCTGCTGATGCAGTCCATGCATAAAAGGCATCGCCGCCGATAAATAAAACAAAAACGATATATTGCAGCAGGAAGCCATTTGTCTTCATTTTCGTGCCCCCGGGTTAAAGGGGGGAGGACGAACTACTATCGCCCATTTTCACTGCCTAGGTTGGAGCACTTTGGCGGATGTTGCTTATTTAGGTTAGCTGCCGTGGTATCGGTCGGAAGGCGTTGCTTTGTAGGCTTTTTTGAGGGCAATATCTTTGGATTGAGTTGAAATGCAGATGCTAAGTGAAGGTTAGGGTTGGTAATATATGGATTGCTTTTTGTTGAGGCGAGGAAGGCTGGTGCTGATAGCTGGTGTGTTTATGGAAACTATCATTTCCATATTACTGGAAGTTAATTTTTGAAATTTTGTTTACTTTCATGAATAGCTTTATAATACTGCACCGATATAAACTTACTAACCCCTAACTTATGATTACACACATGCCACCACATACATAAGATACAATACTCAACTTGTCACCTTGCCAAAAATGGGAGGGCTCTTGCTGTAGGTCTTCACGGAGGAGCTAGAAATTAACCAGTATTCTGTACTTTTCTTTGTCTACCACGTCGTAGTACATTTATATAAAGGCACTGATACCGAGGTTTGCCGAGCCATAAACCGTGAATAGCAAAATTATGAACTGATGAAATGTCTAAATGCGCACTTTCATTACCGTGACAACTTATGTTGTTATTTCTTCTATTTTTATGAACGAATAACCGAAATGTCTGTTATTCTCATGAAGAAACAGTAACGCTAAATTTTTAAACATCAAAATAATAGAAAAAAAATTACTCATAATTCACAATAAAAGAGTTATATCTTACATTAGCAATAGTCGGTTAAAATGTTAATCTTTCTTTCTGTAAAAAATTGAACTTTCTCTGTGGACATCTCCACCAGGTATCCTCAGATATGCCTGCCGTGACGATTTTCTCCATTTTCTCTTGCAATC
>JASCZW010006593.1:0-89048 GCA_034211315.2 Aedes japonicus
AAAGAGAGGTGTCCAAAATTTATAAAACTAGCTTTGCTTACTTGGTGGTATTTTGAGATACCTCACCCAAGATGTCCCTCCCCGTGGTCAACTCCTTAGCCGCCCATGGACTGAATTCCTTAATAGCAAAGACACATCACTGCCTTTGTTATCTCGGGGGGAAATTTACTGCCTGTTGATTCGCGTTGTCACACCACAACAACGGTTGACAGAGTCGGGTTTTCACCTGCTGCGATGGTTGCAGAAAATAAAAATAAAATCCACAAAGAACTCAACCTCAGCCTGTAATCTGGTTGACAAAATCTGGTCACCGCGCACCCCGCAGAGAGAAATGCAAAAAAATGCTTCGACGAATTTGCGCTCTTCTCATTGCTCAAGGGTTGAACAAAGTTTTCAAAACAGAGGACAACAAAAGCGAGCCGGTTGCTATGATTTGTTGTCGTTCCCAGCGAAGGGGTCGTCACAGAAGCGAGTACCGATTTAAGGAAAGATTCTTCTGTGTTGGTAAATCGTTTCCTCGCCGCAGGCGGCAGAGGTGAGCCGAAGAATTTCCACAGAAGTTATTTTCCACCCGGGTAATGGATGGTTTTATTTCATCGAGGTAAACAAATTTGTCCAGAAAGGATGCTGCCTTTGACGCGTGGAGGAAGACTGGGGACATATTTACTTTGCCACGTGCAAGCAACGTTGTTGAAAAAAGGGGAAACAAAGCTGTCGTGAAACGCAGTGAAACACGGAAAGCCGAAAACTAATGCAATTGATAACACTTGAAATCAAACAGTCAGAATACGCCAAAATGCCATGGCCATGGCCAAATGCAATGACAGTACGAGATGAAACCAAATAGCAGCAACACCAACAAATAAAAATCGCAGAAGCAGTAATGGAACTGTAAAATTTACCTTTTTTTTATATACGTTATTGTTTTCGTTTAATTTACGGATGTTGATGTAGAAGGTATGGGAATGAGTTTTATCTATTAAACATAAAATTGGAAACGTTACGAAAAGTAGTCAGCTTTTGAACGTTAATAAAGTATTAATTCCGTAAAATTTCCTAAATTGTTGCATGCATCGGTAGGCGATATTTCTAGGAATTGGTTGCATTATTCAATGCACCTGCCCTCAAATGAGTTGAAAACGAAAAGAATCTTAACGGACAGATCAACTAATATCTTCGTGAATTTGAATTTTGAAATGACAGTATTCTCTTGAACAGAGCAACCGCTGAGTTTCGAAGTCATTATTTGGTTTAACTCATTCGTAGATGGATGTTCATTATTGCCAAGTGCTGTTGTCAATATCAACCTTCGATTCCATCAAGGTCGGGATGATTTTAACTGAATCCTAGAGGGTTTGAGCTGTTTAGTGGAATACTTGTAACTATAATTTAGAAGAAAAATTAGTAATCTCCATTTAATTTCAACTACCTTTGCTTATCTTCGACAGATACGCGTATTTCGTCTACAATGTGCAGACTTCTTCAGTGTCTCGTACTAATAACTCGACAGTCGAGTTATTAGTACGAGACACTGAAAAAGTCTGCACATTGTAGACGAAATACGCGTATCTGTCGAAGATAAGCAAAGGTAGTTGGAATTAAATGGAGATTACTAATTTTTCTTCTAAATTATAGTGATTTTAACTATCAAATGAAGAAACAATAGATATTTGCTTTTTGTGATGTCGAACATGACGTGTATTTTTTTAGGCTCTGATCGATGGGTTACAATTACTACAAGTGGAAATTATGATAAAAGAGAGCAGTAAGACTTTGCAATTGGCACTATTCAAAAAAAAAAATCATTTTGGTTGAATTGAAAATGATTTTTGATGCTTGATGATCACTTGCAGTTTTAACAAAGCTGCCCTGGAAACTTATACTCTAATGAGTATTAAGAAACGAGTAGTTATAGAAGCGTAATGAGTTGATTTGTTCATCGCCATTGACATCTTAGTTCATCAACACTGACTCGCAATGCTTTTCATTGCTTATGATAGTAAGTGAAAAACAGACACTCTTGTTAAGTAATAGAGTATTAAGGAATCGCAAAAGTTAGAAACGAGTCTCATAATCGAGAAAATCGGTGACAGCAATAGACTTCGCTATTCTGTTGGTGTGAAAGAACTCTTACATTATATTGTATAGTGAGTTGAACATTGAGTAGTGTGCACTGAGCACTCACTGTGAGTACCACTGACAATCCGCTCATCCTAGTGGAAGGCACTTGCTCGTCTCTTTTTCGAATGCTGACCGGCGTTCAGGTAAGAAGTGTTACGACTTCTCGAGTTATGATTCATTTTTGGCTGATATTTGGTTATTCACAGCTGTTAAGTACCTATCGTGTTTAGGACTTTTTGAAAACGTATTAGTAATAGCTGCAGCGTCAATATCTCTCAGTATGGTTCCAAGTAGCACAGTGAACGGGTCGTCCGTAAATGTTTGTAATTGTGGTGATAACTGTACCGTATTTTAACATGTTTTCCATGACATTTTACATTTTTTATTACGATTAAATTTAGCACACTCAAAAATGAACTAACTCAATTGTTCCAGTTTGTTTTTATACAAACGTTTAAAAATTTTGTGTTCGTTTACGTACTATCTTGTTTTCAAATAACAACCTATCTACTGATTCACTCGTACAAGGGTTTTTTTAATAGTGAAGAGGATAAGAAAATGCTTACATCCCAAGTAACACTCCCAATGCAAATTGATTTAAATCATAGTTTACTACGATAGCTTTATCAAAACATTACACAACCTGTTTGGTGTTGTTAGAGTTTTTTTTTCACAATAATTTATTTTGATTTATTAGGAAGTTCTGTCGGATACTTGAACTATCAAACAAATCGAACTTTGTAAGCTAACTTCTAACTATACATTAGAAGAGCAGTGAAGAAGTCGGTATCAAATTTCATCATACATGAGTGTTATTGAACTTCTGAGCTGTTTAAAAAGAATCTTGATTTTGCATCCAGTCAAAGGCCTGGTTCAAAAATCCCTTTAAACTTATCTATATATATAAAAATGGATTTCTGTCTGTCTGTCTGTCTGTCTGTCTGTCTGTCTGTCTGTCTGTCTGAACCTAATAGGCTCGAAAACTACTGAACCGATCGGCGTGAAATTTTGTATGGAAAAGGTTTTGGGGCCGGGGAAGGTTCTTATGATGGTTTGAGACCCCTCCCTTCTCTGGAAAGGGGGGCTCCCATACAAATGAAGCACAAATTTCTGCATAACTCGAGAACTGATCAAGCAAAGGAACCCAAATTAAGCATGCGGAAGTTTTTGGAGGCAATAAATGTTCATATGGTAGTCAGAGACCCCTCCCCTCTCTAAAAAGGGAGGCTCCCATACAAATGAAACAGAATTTTCTGCATATCTCAAGAACTAATCAAGCAAATGGAACCAAATTTTGCATGTGAGGTTTTGTGGAGACGATTTTTTTTCTATGGTGGTTTGAGACCCCTCTCCTCTCCTAGGAGGGGTGCTGTCATATAAATGAAACTAAAATTTCTCCATAACTCTAGATCTTATAAAGCAAATAGAACCAAATTTGGCATGCGGGGATTTTAAAGGCAATGATTGTTTCTACGATAGTATGAGACCCCTCCTCTCTCTCTCTGGGAGGGGAGGGGTGGTGTCATATAAATGAAACAAAAGTTTCTATATATCTCGAGAACTAATCAAATGGAACCAAATTTGGCATGTAGAGATTTTTGAAGGCAAGAAATATTTCTAAGGTGACTCTTCACCCCTCCGCCCTCTGTAAGAGGGGGGCTCTCATACAAATGTAACACACATTTGTGCATAACTCGAGAACTAATCAAGCATATGCAACCAAATTTGACATCTGAAGGTTTTTGGATGTATCTATAGAGGTTTGAGACTCCTCTGTCATCTGGAATGGGCCAAAGAGGGGGGGGGGGCTTCCATACAAATGAAACACAAATGTCTGAATAACTCGAGAACTTATCAAGTTAATGGAACCAAACTTGGCGTGTGGAGTTTTTCGAAGGCAAGAAATGTTTCTATTGTGGTTTGAGACTCCTCCGCTCACTGAAAGAGGGGTCTCTAATATATATGAAACACGAATTTTTGCATAACTCAAGAACAAATCAAGCAAATGGAACCAAATTTGGCAAATGGAGGTTTTTGAAGGAAACAAATGTTTCTAATGTGGTTTGAGACCCCTCCGCCTTCTGAAAGGAGAGACTTCCATAAATATGAAACATAATTTTTAGCATAACTCGAGAGCCAATGAAGCAAATGAAACCAAATTTGGCATGTTGAGGTTTTTGGAGGCAAGAAATATTTCTATGGAAGTTCAATACCCCTCCCCATTTTGAAAGGGGCAAATGGGGCAAACTAATCAAGCAAAGGAAACCAAATTTAGCATGTGGGAGTTTTTGGAGACAAGATATGTTTCTATGGTTTCTTGAGACCCCGCCACCCTCTGGAAAGGGGGGCTCCCATACAAATGAAACACAAATTTCAACCAAACATGAGAATTATCCCTACTGCCATGGAAATTTGTATGCAGGGGTTTATGGTTTGGAAAAGTATCCTATGATAGTTCGAGACCCCTCCCGCATATAGAAAAGGGGGCTCCCATGCAAATGAATAACAAATTCCTGCATAACTCGAGAACTAATCATGCAAATGGAACCAAATTTGGTATAGGCGAGTTTTTGAAGGCAAGAAATGTTTTTATTGTAGTTTGAAGCCCCTTCTGTCTCTCTGAAAAGCGGGGGTCCCCAAACAAATGAAATACAAATTTCAAACAAACATGAGAACTATGCCTACTGCTATGCAAATTTGTATGCAGTATGTCCGGATTTTTTATGCTGGGATTTTTGGAGTCGGTGAAGGTTCTTATGATGATTCGAGACTCTCTCATCTGGAAGGGGGTGCTCCCACACCAATGAAACACAAATTGCCACATCACTCGAAAACTAATCAAGAAAATGGAACCAACTTTGGCATGTGGGGAGTTTTAGACAAGATTTTTTTCTAAGGTGGTTTGAGACCTCATCTCTCTGGTGGGAGGGGGGGGGGGAGTGTCCTCTCAAACAAACGAAACAGAAATTGGAACCGAAGCATGGAATTATCCATGCAACTTAAACTCAAAATGTGTATTTCTAGGGTAAGAAGCATGTACTGATAGAAGTTTGACCCCTGCTTAGCCAAGAATGGGGGATGCTTGAGCTACTCTCAGTGCTACATTATGCAAAAGAAGTTGATCAAAGGTTATGCAAGGGAAAATTACATTCAAACTGACAGGATACGGCCTCGTTTGATGATACATTTTTTTGTCAATGAAATGCTTCTACGCAGAAAGAAAGACCTATAGAAACTACCGATCCAAAAGTTTAATTAAAAACATAAATCTCTGTTTTTTTTTTCAAAAATTACATTAGTAAACGAAAATATTTTAACCAGATGCATTCACAAAAACAACATAAATGAGCAGGTTCTATTAAATTTTCATTCATTTTGTTGCATGCGTAGCAAGGCTCGCACCGGGTTCAGCTAGTAACTTATAAAACCATAGAAGACCCATAAAACCATTTGGTTTACATAATGTAAATAAGTTTAGAATTTAGTTTCTTAGTAGCAAACCACACAACAAAAGCATTATCATCGTAGCCGTCATTCATTTCCGAACCACAAACTTCAACCACAATAGCAATAGAAGCACATCAAAATTGCAAAGTCAGCAGATTTTAAATCATTTCGAATGCATTGTATTTGAAATAGTTTTGATTCAAATATAAATAGTCTAGTTTTAGCAGAAGAAAAGTTAACATGGAGTCTTTTTTTTTTGAACAGGCACCCAAAACAATGAGAATTTAACGAACATACTCTTGGAAGAAACAATCTTGAAATACTAATAGAGTGAGGAAAAGTTTTATTGTTTTATTTTCTGGAATATTAAATGGTATTCTAGTGGTTATCAAAACTGTATTTCAATTAATAAGGTGAGACTAAGCGAATATTTGGAGCAACGTAAATAAATGGATATCAAATGTCAAATGTCAGATTACGTTAACAATAAACAAAGGGTAAGAGGGGAATACAGGGTGCCAGACAAAGTGTAGCCTGGATGAGAGATTCGTTGTTATCTGACCCAAGTCATGGATGACAATTATGCCTTTTTTGTGTGGAAATCATCAGATCGAGATCAGCGACGGTCCAATTATTTTCCGACAGTCTACATTGAGTTTACTAACGCTATTTTTAACAAACCACCAGACGGAAATCCTAATGTGTATCGCTTACTGTTCATTTCCTGTAATAAGAGCGTTTGGTGTTAGTGAGTTTGGTGTAAGGGCTTCTGCTTACGGGTCCACACTTCCTTTTTTGGCCCTTCATACAACGGAATAAGTAGTGAGGATTACATGTATGTACACATTGTACAGTTTGAACTTGCCATAAGGAGGAACTGGACACTGTGAGAACTACCGGTCTTATCAGCGGTTTATACATGTACGGGGGTCAAGTTTACCAGACCTCAAGGTTTTGTGGAGTCCATATTAATCCGCCTTCCAGTAATAATGCGTCTCCGAATTTCTCAGCTGCAATTGTTATCCGACGTAACCAATGATCATAGGTACACAAACTTATCCACCACCTCGAACTCATGTCCGGCGATTGTCAAAGTTCTGCCAATGCGAGCTCTATTCTGCTCTGTTCCTCCAGCCAACAGATGCTTAGTCTTCGACGCATTCACCTCCAATCAAACCTTTTTCGCTTCACGTTTCAGCTAGGTGTACTGATCAGCTACCACCTAGAGCGTTCCGCCGACAATGTCCACGTCGTCAGCGAAGCAGATGAACTGGCCGGATTTATTGAAAATCGTACCCCGCATGTTAAAGTCCACACGTTTCATAACATCTTCTAGCACAATGTTGAACAGGAGGCAGGAAAGACCATCGCCTTGTCAAAGTCCTTTGTGTGTTTCAAACGAGTCCGATAACGCACCCGATAAGAACGCTCTCGTCCATAATCGTCCATAGCTTTTTACGATCAATAGTATTGCATGCGGACTTGAAGTCGATGAATAGGTGGTGTGTAGGGACTTGATATATGCGGCACTTTTGGAGGATCTGCCGCAACGTAAACATTTAGTCAGTTGTCGATCGACCTGTCACAAAACCGGCCTACGAACTTCCCACAAATCTGCTTGCTAGCGGCGATAGACGACGGAAGATAATCTGGGACAGGACTTTGTAGGACTTTGTAGTTATTCGCTCGATAGTTCTCACATTCTAACTTGTTACGCGTTTTGTATATTGGACATATAACTCTCTCTTTGCACTCCTCCGGTAGCTGTTCTGTATCCCAGACCCTAACTATCAGCCAAGGCTGACAAGTCACCAACTTATGCTCATTTTATAAAGTTCCGCTCCGATGCCTCCCTTTCCAGCTGCCTTGTTATTCTTAGGCTGTTTGATAGCATCCTTAACTTCACTTACTTCGGTCCTTCCTTAGCTTAGTCGGTTAAGACGTGGCTACAAAGCAACACCATGCTGGAGGTGACTGGGTTCGATTCCCGGTCTGGTCTAAGAATTTTTCGTTGAGGAAAATTTCTTTACTTCCTGGGCATAGGGTATGATTGTACTTGCAAAACAATCATACTAATGCAAAAATGGTACCTAGCATCGAAAGTTTTCAATTAATAACTGTGGAAGTGCATTTAGAATACTAAGAAGAGAGCAAGCAATAAGTTTACTGCGAAAGCAATAAGCTTGAAACGCTAAGAAAGAAGAAGAATAACTTCACTTATTGTGAGTTGGGAAGTCCCCCTCGTCCACCGTACCGATGAATTCCTCCTGCTGTCCTGGTATTCTGCCTCTGCATCATTCAAGTGTTCATCGTAGTACTGCTTCCACCTTTCAATCACCTCGCGTTCTTCCGTCAAGATACCTCCATCTTTATCCCGACACATTTCGGTTCGCGGCACGAAGCCTCCACGGGATGCGTTGAGCTTCTTGTAGAATTTACGCGTATCTTGAAAACGATACAGCTGCTCCATTTCTTCGCACTCCATCTCCTCCAGGTGACGCTTCTTATCCAGAAAGAGATGAGTTTGCTGTCTTCGCTTCTGTCTGTATCGCTCCACATTTTGACGAGTTGCCTGCTTCGGCATCAACGTTCACGCTAAATTCTTCTCATCTAGAACCGTTTCACACTCATCGTCACGAGTTCAGATAGACGAAGGTTAAATAGATGCGGTAGACGATTTTTTTTTATCTGGGCTCATTGATGACCGCCGATAACGACACCAGCAGAAAGATACAAAAGTGTATTATCCGATTCGCTATACAGAAGGAGAATTTATGGAAAAGCTACCTTCACAAAATGTGATTGAGGTTCAAAGGATTACTCGAATGGAAAATGGCAAGCTTGTTTTCACCCCAATAATGGTGATCTTAACTTTCAATCAAAGGACCTGTTTCCAATACGTCAAAAAGGGACTACTACGAGTCAATACGCATCCGTTCCATCCTGTGGTATAGTTGCTTTAATTACGACAACTCGAAAATTAGATGCTCTAGACCAAAACGGTGTTACAACTACTCCGCCAAAATCCACAATGAAGAATTTCAATTATCCACCTTCTGCTTGATTGTAAAGGTGAACACCGCCCAATTAGTCGCACGAATCCGCACGCAGTAGTCAGACTGAAAGTGGTCGCTCAGTCTAGCAGTATCAATTGTGCACCTGGAACATCAACTGCATCAGAAATAAGTCCCAACCGTCAATTCACAGTCAATGCGTGAACCAAAGGAAATACGAAACGAAGACTTATGATCGAAGATAAACATCTGCGGTAATCGAAGCGCCTCCAGAATGCCTCACCGGATAGTAGAAGCCCACCTTCAAGAATCACAAAGTTACCTACATCCAATACTACCCAAATTCCAATAATCCAACAAATTCTACATATTGTTTGAAGTTGGAAATATCCTTCTTATCAATATGCAGCCCTAGGAGAGGACAACAATTTCTGCTAGAACCAAAGATGTGAAGATAAGTATTGCTAGGTCCTTAAGAGCACGGTAGGTTGTGAAATTGAATAAAACTAGTTGAAATTGAGCGTAGAGCCTGTTTGAATTGTAGAATCCGATCGATCACACAATCTCTTAAATACCTGTGCGGGGTAGACAAGAGGAAGATTCAAATGCTAAACGGTCCTACAAGTGTATGAAAGCAATTTTCCTCAAAATATTGACGTCATCATTGAGAACGTGAAGGCAAACTATAACTTTTATGGCTCTAGTTTCAAATTTCCATCACTGCATAAAGTCAAATCTGTCAGTGCACAGATCCATATCGTATGAATTTACCCTGCATCATTGTCAGCGTGAACTTTGATTGATTACATTGTGCATATTGTTTTCTCCTCCGACACACACACACACAAAAACCCCCACACTGAGCAAAATGCCAACTTCTGAATCGATAAAACTCCAGTTCCGTCAGCTTTGAGGGGGAAAAAAACGGTTGTGACGTGATCCTCCGCAGGCTCTCCGTCGAAAGTTCACAGTGCAACACACAGTGCGGTGCACGAAGCGTGACAGTGGAATACTCTTCGGAATTAAGTGGTGGGAAAAACTAGAAAAGTTTACCCCCTCTCTTGCCCAGGCCATTGGAAAAGTTTAATCTATTTCTTTGCCCACACGGCGAGGTTCGACCCAGCAGCGAATATCCTGTATCTGTAGCAGGTATTTTGCAGCTCTTTAAGCTACGCCCGCCGGCTGATGCATCCTGGAAATGGGAGTTGGGAAAACTTTTTTTTCAAAAAGCTCATCGGTTTGCCAAAACACACCCACACAGCGGAGACGACAGAATGCATGCAAGACTGACGTATTTCACGGTGCAGTTGCTTCGAAAGGATTTTGTTGAAAGTCGTTCAACTTTAAAGTTCATCAAATTAGCGAGTGGGAATTTGCGCAGAGCGAATGATTTATTCATACCGCACTTAAAATTCAATGGTGAAATGTTTTTTTTTTTTACTCGGGCATCTCACACAGATTGCCGAGCAGAATGTTGTTTTCTTTTTACGACACACCGAAGGACGCCAGGATTGAGAATACTTCCGCGTGAACACGATAAACCGTCCCTGTTTATCGGATGGTCCTGCCAAATCAGCAGGAACAAATTATTACCCCTGCAATTTTGTGGAAGTTTCCATTTACGATGCCGTCATTCGCCGGAAAAATTTCCGGTTTACGGCATCAATCGACTTTTATGGAGGAACTTCGATGCTGGGCAACAAATTCCTAGAACAAAGACTCGCTTTTTTTCGTTGCTCAATACGCTAAAATGCCATCATCATCACCGCCATCATTGAAGGCAATGGTTACTATTTGTTGGCGGAATTAATCCATCTATGGGGATTAATTTCTACAGCCAATGCTTTCCCACCATTATACTCATGCCTTTTCTCGCGAGAAACATAAAACCGGACTACTAGATCTACCAACTGGACAAAAAAGGGTTTCAGCACGTTCCGGTAGCTCTTCAATCTTGTCACGAGGAGACAGACCAATTCGCCCATCGCCCGTCACACACTGACTGACTGGTCGGAATAATTTGTCATCTTTTTTTGCCGACGATGGCGGAGGAACAAGCGCACGGAGGCAACACAATGTAACAAGCACCCGTGGAGCCTCACCCAAAACATCAGCGTAAGCACGAAATTTGTCGCCACGTGACAAGGCGAAGAACGAAAACTCTTTCCCGCATCCTTCAGCCCGAACCTGCCGGCATCATTAGTAGAGCACACCCACACAAAAAAACACACAACTGGAAGTGAAAAGCACGCAAAATTCCGGTGAAAACAGCATGAACTGACTCGCTGAGACAGCGCAGCCAGAGCCGGGCGGACGTGGGAAATACGTTTCGTTTCAGTTGCATAACTACCGGGCGCTCGCCGTTTGAGAGACTGAGTGAGTGGAGGGAGAATGGAGCGATGGGCCAAGCGCTTTGATGATGGTTATGATGATGGTTAGCGATGGGCGACTGTTCGTTGGTTGTTAGCAGCAATGGCAGCAGCTCTAGCTCTAATCCCACTGTCGTCGTTTATTCGCCTGCTTGGATGTTGCGTCGGATGGGTTGGGAAAAGAAAACGGGCGGCAGGACAAGCTCGATAAAGGAACGAGAACTTGTGGATTTGGTGGCGGTGGATTTTTCCGTTTACTCGAATAATTTGGCGGATATAAATCATCAGTTTGTGAACGTAATTATTTACTTTACTGTGCTTCTTGCTTGAAATACATACTTGAGAGAAGGACATTCGAAAGACGTTGATATTCGCCGGTCGCTATAAGTTTAGATTGGCAGCTATGAAATTAATGTGGTCAGGGAGTTTGCATTATCCAGTGGCTGGATAAGAATTCAATATGCGAAGGACCTTCGAACGAAACCTCAAATTCATAGTCTGTGAAAAACTCATCTCTTACGTCGTTGTCATTATGAATCACGAAAAAAAAAAAACGCTGTACAAAATTACCCATTGGGTATTTTCTCTTGAAAATTTAGATAGAAGTAGTTAAGACTGTTCCGAAAAATACAAATACACTTTCTTTCTCAAATAAAAAAGACTATGCTGCGATATTTGATTATTTTACTCTCAAACACAGTAAATAACCATGTTTTCTTTATCTTCATTTCAATTTGCTTGATTTTTCGTAGGGTAGGCGAGTTCTCTAAGTTTTTCCTCAACACTACTCATAAGTTTCTTCACAGTGCTTTTTTCTAGCATTTTCACCACTTTATGCCAAAATTTCTTAAATATTTCAACACTATCCGCAAGATTCATTTGTTTTCTCAGCTTCGTCTTCGTCAAAGCACAGAAAGTTTCTATTGGACAAATCTCTGGGCTCCTTTGGTACAAATACGACATTGTTGCTTTTGTTCCACTCTAAGGGCTGCATCGTTAATTATGAGTACACCTTTGAAGTTCTGTATGAAAAAGACAATGACTTATTTTGACAGCTGTTTACTGTCAATGTGTTGCTTGCCTTATAACCAAACGAAAACCTTCATTACAAGTCAAAGTTTTACTTCAGGCGGAACAATGCGAGGTCTTACGTAAGAAAATCGATTGTGACCAAGTACTACACAACAAATCAACCGGTTTGTTATGCATAACACATTGAAGGACTAACCCAGCCATGGTAAAAAAAAACAGGTGCGTCAAACTCAACTTTAGACAAACAAGTTTGCAAAGTTTTTGAAGGGAAAAGGGAGGTATGCATCAGAGAATGCCCAAAATGTGGAACGACGATTGGAATAGCCCAACGCGCAAAGGACCGAAATTCCCTGAAGATGTACCAGAAACAAAAATATCCGAAACGCAGCCAATTTCAAGCGGATTCCGTGCATTATCATGGATGAAGAAACATACGTCAAAATGGACTACAGGGCACTTCCAGGGGCACAGTTTTACACAGTCAAGCCTGGAAATTCGGAGAAATCGAGTTTTTGCGAAAAATTTGGAGAAAAAAGTGTTAGTTTGGCAAGCAATTTGCCAGTGCGGTATGAAATCGACACCTTTTTCCACTACCGCATATATGAACTCCGAAATGAACCAGAAGGGATGCCTGCAGAAACGAATTCTGCCACTAATCCGAAAACACAAAGGTTCGACACTGTTTTGGCCTGATTTAGCATCCTGCCACAAGCGCGTGCCACCTTGGACTGGTATGAAGAGAACAATGTCCAATTTGTGAAAAAGGCGATGAATCCTCCAAATTGTCCGCAAATAAGGCCCATTGAGATATTTTGGGCTTTAATGCAAAAAAAGCTACCTACCTCAAGAAGAAAGTGCGAGAACTGGCAAGATCTACGAAAAATGAAATGAATACTGATGTAATGGGCTACTTTGATGGTCAATAAACAATGTAAATGAATTTAAGTTGCAAAATATATGAAACATATTTAAATAGAGGGATTCCATCCAGAATGTGCCGGAAATCCCAAAAATCATACCCGATCATCATTGATTTGGATGAAACTTGGCACATGAGTTCGGTACGTTGGAAAAAAAAATTTCCACTGGTGTTAAGATAATTTGGGTTCAAGAGTAACTTTTGAGATGGGCGTATGTGTTTTTTCCAACATTTTACTTGAAAAATCGTAGTTCAAAAACCATTACATTTAGAGAAAACTTTATATAAGGGAATTGTAGGGAACTAAAAAGCCTTTCTTAAAAAAATATACACAGAAAAAATTTTTTTTTTCATCAAGAAAAATCAAAAATAATTACTAAAAATAAAATATCTAAAAAACATATTTTTAATATTTTTTTAATTTGTTGTATGGAAATTTGAGAAAAAAGACACGTTTTGAAAAACTCTAGGATGGACGCTCTTATAATAAAAAGTTTTTCAAATAGCGAACTTTGGTGTATATTTCAAATTTTGGTTATTCATTCTTATAAATAAATTTTGATGTTACAATATGGTTTTGGAGATCATTACAAACAACAATGATCATAATGATAAACCACGTAAACGCAACTGTTTTCAAGATATTTCTGATTTTCTTTCAATAAAATTTCAAAACCTCAAAAAATACGCCCTTTTCATAAATTACTCGTGATATTAAAACAACAATAGCTAACGATTGTTTCTCTTGTGTTTTTAGCCTTTTTAAAACACATGTATGTGCCTCTTTACTTACTCTTAACAGCTCGTCGATTGAAAAAGCTTCACTTAAAGTTATAAGACAAAAATAATGAATTATGGTTGGATTTATATTTATATATACCATTTATTAGTCTCGGTCATTGATAATATTACATAAACATTATATAAACTATTGATTGCTTTTATATATATTATGAATCCTGCCTTCTTCGTCATTCGAAAACAGTTTTACAAAAACTTCGTTTTCTGAAATTGGAACGAATGAGTGGTACTTTGTGTACCTGCAATCGTTTTAGTCTGTCGGTAAATTTCATTCCATTCTGCTACCCCCTGTTCATACTCTTCATGTGATACATAACAAAGCGACATTTTTGTTAAACAATCATCACTTTTTTGGTTCTGCCCATTCGAATAACTCTAATGCACTTTTATAGGGTGTTCATGTTGTACAGCAAGGCTTGCATATCTTGCCATTCGTTTTAATGTACCACCAATTGCATCGCAAGGTCCCTTAACGTGGGATGTTGCGAAAAATGCCATTCAGCATCAATATTGTATTTCTTTTAAACTTACAAAGGCTTGCAAAGTTCTTCCTATTTTTATATTGGGATGCTGCCCCGTCAGACATAAACGTAGCTTTCTTTACTTTAATTTTTGTTTGCAAAAGCTTATTAGTTTTGAACTAAACACCTGCACTGCAATCGTATCATGTTTCAACACTTCTGAGATAACAATGAAACTGATATTTTTAAGTATTCCAGATTCCGTGTAATAAATGACAAAAAGGGTGAATAGTGGCTTGCTCATTACTCCAATAACTACTTTGAACAGCATCTTGAAAAACAAATGAATAATTTTCAGAAAAATCACAAATTATTATTACTTCGCCGTCTTTAAGACAACTTTTATAATCTCTCAAGAAACTAGACTGCTGAGATTTGACAAAATCGTGGGATACTAATTGTTCCAACTTTTCACAAAAATAAGCAATAAATTCATCAATTGGTTTAACAAGTGTCTCTAAACTACATCTATCAGTTGAAATCCATTGCTCAAAAGATATTTCAACTAAACCACGTTTTTCTAATTTGTCTGTTAAACTACTCTCAAAATCTGAAAAGCCTGGACATCGTTCGCATTCACGGAGGTAACATTTTTTAGTTCTAGTTGATGAGCTACATAATATTTCTTCAAAACACAATTTATAATCATTCTCGAATGAATATTTTCTAAGACCATGAAGCATCAAGTTAATGTTCTCATGAATGGTGCAAACACAAATGTTATGAGAACCTGTGCTGCTAGTAATTTGCAATGCTTTGGTCTTAGTGCTGCAAAAGAGCTAAACCCAACAGCATTTTGATGCATCTCTTGAAATTTAATGAAAGCTTCTCTTAATGAACAAACTAAAAGGCGCTTTTGAATATGAACCCTTCTTACCTTCACTCCTCACTGAAACGTAGTCGTTCATACCAGGGGTTGCTCGTGTAATCTCATCACTGTCGTAAAATTGCAAAATTTGGTTTTTTATTTCCGGGTTCAGACCGTGTCCCAGCTTTTCGTTAGGGGCAGCTAAAACACCTTCGTGCTTTGCAAGGAATTTAGCTTGTGATACGATGTACTTGTTTGTTATTCCAAATTCTGCCATTACTCTTTGATTTGTCCAAGATTGTGGTAAAACCGAAAGTATCCTTACTTGATCGTCCCTCGAAGTTTCTGGATCAGCATACTGGTCCTTTAGCTGCGCGATTATTTCGTCATATTCGGCTGCTTTCACTTTCAATTGTTCCAGGTCATCCTCCTCCGCTTGATCCCCAAATATGTGTGTCCGAATGCCGTTTGAAACATCTTTGAACTTTTTGCGGGCATAATTTACGTTCAGGAACTTTTTAGCCGATATTGGCGAAACGTTGATTCCAGCTACGCCCTTGTTAAATAGCTCAATATTATGGCGCCTTGAATAATCTTGCACACTGCTATCAGATGGCACTGACATTAATGATATTGCCGATGGCGTTTCCTCGAGACCATACAAGTCTACTTGCCGTGATGTAGATGGTTGTGGATCCATAATGTTAGTAATTGATGGTTTCTCACTAGGCTCCGAAATTGCAGCATGGGATTGTTCTGTTCTATTTAAATGCAAACGACAATTATCACAAATCATCAAAGAAGTGTCCAAATGTGTTTTGCCCATAAACTTGAGTTTTTTGACATTTTGTTCGGTTAATTTACGAAGGTTTTTTGAGCACCGTTTAGTGGGAAACGGCATACAACACTTCTTCATGTTAAACTCCATTTTCAGTTCACTCAGATAGATTTTACTGATGAATGCGACTATGTATGAGCATATATATTGGCTGTGGTACCTTTGGAAATGCAGGTATAAAACATCTCTGGTAGTTTACAGGCAGCGTACATTAGCTGTTTTTTTATGAGAAGATATACCTGACATACGTTATAGCTGCTATTTGTCTACCTACCTTAAACAATATGTGTTACTTTCATCGCTACATCACCGAACTGTTCGGAGTGTAGTTTTCACACACTACACCCGACCTCTAACATCGTTGGAGCTTGGCAAAATAGTCAGCAGTTCGATTAATATGCTTCTTCTATATGACCCTCCGCATAATTTCATCATCTGTCCATTTCACACTTGTCGTCCCTGCGACATCTATCTCGCTGTTACTTTCATCGCTTTAGCCAATTCGCTCCCTTCATTCTCTGAGCGGCCCGACCGATACAGCCATAAAAAAATTATAAATATATTGATTGCAATATTAAAACAATAGTGCTATTTATCTTGTTCTTTTCAAATGAGTCTTCTTATCATCCTGATATCAAAAGAAAAGAGGACATTAGAGTAATGTGAACGTTATAATATGAAGATCTTGGAAAATTTATCATTTCTGGTGGAAATCTCGATTAACTTAAGAAAAGAGCGAATTTTCTGAGGTTTTTTCATTCTATTGAAATAAAATCCGAAAAATCTCGAAAACGGTTGCGTTCAGGTGATTTATCATTATAATCATTATTGTTTTTAATGATCTCCAAAATCATATTGTATAATTAATTTTCATTTATAATAATGAATAACCAAAATTTGAAATATGCACCAAAGTTCGCTCTTCGGAAAACTTTTTTATTATAAGAGCGACCATCCTAGAGTTTTTTTCAAAACGTGTCTTTTTTTCTCAAATTTCCACAAAACAAATTTGAAAAATATTAAAAATATGTTTTTTTTTATATTTGATTTTTATTATTTATTTTCGATTTTTCTTTATGAAATTTTTTTTTTTTTCAGTGTACATTTTTTTTACAAAGCCTTTTTAGTTCTCTACAACTCTCCCATATAAAGTTTTTCTCTAAATGTAATGGTTTTTGAACTACGATTTTTCAAGTAAAATGTTGGAAAAAAAACATACACCCATCTCAAAAGTTACTCTTGAATCCAAATAATCTTAACACCAGTGGATTTTTTTTTCAACATACCGAAGACGTGTACCAAGTTTCATCAAAATCGAAGATAGTTGAGTTTGGTGACCGACCGATTTGGCGTGGAATCAGTCATACAGCAATGTTAGGTGTACTCATAATTAACGATACAGGCCTTAGTGCATATTTAGAGTAATGGTAGGAAGCAAGCTAAGGCCAAACGATTGTAGGCTTGTTATGCTGTTTGATTAAGGATAGCAACCTTTTTTGAAGACACTCGTTCGCGTAGATTTGTCCACCCATTGTGTCTATCGTAATCGATGGACGAGATAATTTTCCACATCGGCGTAAATGGCTTTCACTGATCCAGGAACATCAAGTTTATCGTACAGATTTTGAGCCCTCGGTTTCACAAATACATCCTGGGGCCGTATTTTTTATCTCGAAACGAACGACTTTTTGTACGAACGCTTGTGAGAAAAAGTTCTTCGCTTCGAGATCAAAAATACGGGCCCGGTTCGGTGCTTCGTTTTGACTGCACCTGCTTCCGATGAGTCAGCAGACCCATTCTCTCCTTGACATGCATAACATTAGTCGCCGAAGTACTTAGCTTTTTCACGCCATCTCGGACTGATGCTGAAGGTCGATTGTAGGGTTAGCGGGACCGAGTTTTCTACCCCGTGTCGGAGAATCCACGAAAGAGTACTGGTGTTGATACTTCCGTAATGCGGTTTGAACTGCTCCAATGCTTGCACCGTCTTCCGTAGCCAGTTTTCTGATCGAGAGGCGGTGCACAGTTTGTGCACGATCCGTATTCTTTGCTCGGGAGAAAGACCACGCATTTTCATACTTTTGTGCCAAAAATTGGAAAGAAAGACAATTTCAGTTGAATTTTGATGTAAACAACAGGACGCAGCCAACAGCAGCATATTGCAGTCATTGAATTGACATTTAAACATTAGTGTATTTATAATTAGCGAGTCTATATGGTTGATTTTCGGAATGAGTTTTGTTAAAACATTTTCGTTTACTTGATATTGTTCTTTCCTTGTATTCTCCCATACGCGGGGTAACGATCTGTGATGATGTTGTTTTTTGAGAAGGAAATAAATTCTCATCATCATGAGGCTCTTGGAGTAGACAGTAGTTTTTTTGCTAGAACAAAGTTGTGAAGAGAAAGTATTGATAGTTTCGTTAGTCACGGCAGGCTGTGAAAATTGAACTACTAGCATGCATATAACCAAGACAAAATGAAAGGGTTTGTTTGTTATTCTTCCATGCGAATATTAACAACAAGACTCACCATAACGTTGGGCATAGAATGCTCTATGAATGATTGAACACAATCGCACACTAGCGTTGATGTGTATACTATACAGTATGTGAGCAGTGCAACATCAAGCGATTACGTCGATTGTTAACACGGTTCATAATTGGTGCAAGCGTATTTAAATTATTGTGAAAATTAATCCCATAGTTTTCTAGTATTTTATCACGTATTCGTAAATTTTCGTGTGGCTAGTGTAATGAGTGAGGTGTGAGGTGTTATATTCCAAACCTAATTTTGTTTGCCAGGATTATATATTCTTGGTTACTGAGTCCATTTATTATAGAAATTAAACATCTTTTTACGTTTGAAGTTGGATGCCTGCAGAATGTGATGAATATATGTACTATGGTGAGCATGGGTTCCGCTTCCCCATTTCAAGGAGTCATCATCCCGCTTCTGTCATGGTTTGGACTTTTATACCTCATTCGGGCAAAAACCCCTTGATCGTCATCGACAAGAGGACGAAAGTGAATCAAACGGTACATCAGAAGCAACTTACTGACACAGTAGCTTCTTGGGCATCGCAGTATTTCGGCAAAAATTAATGGATTGTTCATCAAGACTGGGCGCCGGTTCATGGAGCAAAAAAGACTATTAGTCTTTGCGAACGCATGTTCGAAGGCTTTTTAACGAACGGCGAATGGAATTCTTTTAACACGCCGGATTTGAATCCGATGGACTAATCGGTATGGTTCATCTTGGAGTCAAGAGCCCGCAGCACTACATATAAATCACTAAAACATCTAAAATCGTCTCTTTTAGAGATTTGGGAACAAATATTTGCCGAAGAACTCGAAGGCGTGCATCTCAACTCGTGGCGGCCATTATGAAATAAACAAATAAAAGTTGTAATTTGCAAACATAATACTATAACAAACAATACAAATTGATTTTTCAATCCAACAATTAAAGATAGTTTTAACAACATCTTGTTGTACGGGTAATATTTGGACACCCTGTATGTTCAGCTCCTATTTGTTTAAAATTGTGTATGAGTCCTTTATCAGTGTCTTTGTTTGCTTTAGTGACTTCTGCGATATACTTTTTTTACTTTTTTACTTTTTTACTTTTTTACTTTTTGAAACAAATCCTAAGCGAGCGTTTGGTTTTTCCTATGTAAGGTTTTACGCAGTTGTAACAAGTTATTTCGTATTCCCCGAATTTTTCAAGATTGTCAATGTGATCTTTAGCAGATGCTAATATAGTATAAAGTTGATCATTTTTAATAGTGAAAATTATTTCAAAATCAAAATTATTAAGGATTGTTCGTTATTGTTTAGTGTGTATGTCATATGTCTATTCTTTTAAGTTAAGGTTATGTTTCTTTCAATGTTATAGGTGATTGCTGGTATTGTTTTAGAGTTATTTTTTACTTATGTTTTATATTGCTTTTTTGTGAGTAACCATTCGAGTATGCTGTGTCAAAAATATATTCAAGTTCCTCAATTATGCCATTTGGATTTAGTGGTAATGTCTGTATTCTGTATATCATGTGGTTAAATGATGCAAACTTGTGTTGGTGAGAGTTTTGGAAGTGTTTAGTATTGCACGTTGTATATTTCCTGTATGTTTCCAAATGAGAGCTTAGATTCTTTTACTACAAGCAAGGAATGGTTATTTATTATCATTCAAATTTCGTAAGAAATTTCGTTGTTTTTATAAGTACCATAGCATAGCATTATTCGACCATACACTTTGTGTGACAGGCTCTTTGTCCATCGTTCTCTTTGCACAACACCTGGCCAGGACCTTATGATCAGCAGGGATAGGAGGGGAGAGTTGATTAGATGTCTACTTAAGAAGAAGCTGAGAACTCATGCTACCTTCATAGACATCTGGAGTTGGAAATTGGATGAGATTTTGCGGGAGGCTTTCTTACGAGAAAGCATACACGTATATATACAGTGACTCGGTATATTTAAAAATCCACTGACGTCATGTAAAGTTAAATAGCTCTAACTTTTTTCTTCGCGGCAAATCCTTTCCTTTTATTGGTGATTCCTTTCTTCAACTATTATTTCTTTAAATTGGGTTGTTTTTTTCGGCACTTAACTCAAATTCAGTGAATTACTAATAAATACGATTAAAATCAACGAATTCAGGTAGGACAAAAATAAAAATCCACCGTTAGTAAATATTTTGCACGCTGTATCCCATTGGCGTACCCCTCATTTTTTGAATGCGTTGACATTTCTATGTTTTACATGCATTATAAATCTCTACAAAAACCTGAAAAGTCTACGTGTTGTTTTCAAGTAAAAATTAAAAAACATGGGAGGAAAGAAAAATCTCGTTGCAAGTTCGTAATTTAATCGTCCGTGACTGCTAACAATAACCAGTCTCAGCGGAAAATCGCTGAAAAATATGGAGTAAGTCGTGGTGCTGTTCAGAACATATTTTTGAAGCAACAAATGCATGGAAGCGTTGCTGATCGGGCCGGAAAAGGGCGTAAGCGGAAGTCTGACTCACGAGCCGATGCACGGATAATCCGCGAAATCAAAAAGAAACCATCCATTACGATCCGAGAAGTGAAAGAGAAGCTGGATCTACCGATTTCGGATCGAACAATTCGGCGACGGATTGCTGAACATGGAATGCGGAGCCATTTTGCAAGGGAGAGACCGTTTATCAGCGTGGTAAATAAGAAAAACGATTAGCATTTGCAAGAAATCACATAAATAAGCCGATAGAATTCTGGAGAAGCACATTGTATGGTCACGATGAATCAAAGTTCGAGTTATTCAACAAAAAACGACGTCTTAGAGTGTGGCGGAAGAGCCATGGAGGGACTGCAGGACAGACATCTCCAACCATCGATGAAACACGGTGGGAGGCAACATTATGGTGTGGGGTTGTTTTTCGTGGTTTGGCATTGGAAATCTGGCCTTAGTTCATGGTATTATGACTGCAGATGGGTATATTGATATTTTGTGCGAAAATCTCGAGGAGTCGTTGTTAAAGATGGGGTTGGAAAGCAATTACACCTTCCAACAAGATAACGACCCAAAGCACACGGCAAAGAAAACACTTGGTTTCTTCCGTTCTAACCGCATTAAACCTTTGGAATGGCCGCCTCAGAGCCCTGATTTAAACCCGATAGAGAATCTATGGGCAATCTTGGACAATAAGGTCGAGAAAACTGGAGTAACCAACAAACAGACTTATTTTTTCAGCGTTGGAAAAGGCCTGGAATGATTTGGACCATCAACACCTCAAAAACTTGGTGGAAAGTATGCCGAAACGGCTGCAACTGGTAATCCAAGCAAAGGGTGGTCATATTGATTATTAACTGATGGAAATTATTTGATTTAATTTGTTTTCTTCTTCTCACTTGAAGTGGATTTTTATTTTTGTCATACCTTAGAATACAATGTTTTTGTAATTTGTTATGTATCTTGAGATTCTATAATAAATACTACCAATACAATGACGTTAAAAATAATGGCTAAAATATTTACCTGCACTTAGTAATTCAGAAAAGCACCAAAAAATGAAAAAAAGTGCCACTAAATTATTAAGGCCTGTGCCAACAAATAATGTGTGATCAGCATTAAAAAATTAGGAATGAGCAATAAAAGATGAGAAAAAGATCTTCGGATAATCTAATTGTGACCGGTAAATCTATCAAATAAAGCAACAGCTATTAGTATATGTGCAATTAAATATGGCAGTATTTCCGCCAAATTATGTAATTTGAGCACTAAACTATTGCATATGTCTTTTAATTTTGTTGGATTTTCCCATAAAAACAGTAAAATGAGCAATGGATAAATAAATATCCATTGCTCATTTTACTGTTTTTATGGGAAAATCTAACAAAATTAAAGACATATGAATAGTTTAGTGCTCAAATTACATAATTTGGCAGTACATATATCTAATGAGCTGTTGCTTATTTGACAGATTACCGATTACATTAGATTATCGAAGATCTTTTCTCATCTTTATTGCTCATTCTAATTTTTAATGCTGATCACACTATTTGTTGGCACAGGCAATAATTTAATGGCACTTTTTCATTTTTATTGCTCAAATCTCTCTTTTAATTGATGATTAATTATGCTGCCGTTAAAAAATACTCTTGATATTTGTCTTTGACACACGTGGGAAAGATTACCAACCATTTAGAAAAAGATATAAGTTTTGTGCAGTTTTTTGCAGTACTCATAGGTGGATTTTTATTTTTGCCGGTCACTGTAGGTCGTTGGGAGTGACGGGGTTAAGAAAGTTGATGCACTCCTTTGTTGTCCGCTTTTCTGGGCTGGAACACAGGCGTTTCCTACTTGTATCCAGGCTCTAAAGCCAAAAGTGTAGTGACTTTTCTTGTGTGAGAGGTTGTTTATCGGTTGGGTCATGAGCACTAACTCTTGCCCTAGTCTTATATGGCTTATGGTCATAGCACCATTAGAAGGACGAGATCCTTCCAACTCAACCACACATCCGCGCGCGCACGCGCACTCAGATGATATGATAATGGGTGAACACGATACCTGATGGGGTCACGTTCCTAAGTACTACTGGTACTGGTGCCAACTGGTGGCGGAACTCGCCTGATCAATCCACCACGGCCACTTCGAAAAAGAAGAGTTCACCTATCCGACAGAATTGGAAGCTTACATGGGTAGCTTTTATGCCACGAGAAATTTACGGAAGAAGCCATTGTTTACGTTTGTCAGTTAGGCCCTAATGAAAAAATTGTATCGATTTTATGTTTCTGGAGTAAGAGGTGAGAGATTTTTCTTTAAAATGCAAAATACATCATCAACTTATAACCACCAAATGGTTGGTAGTTGATTTGTGACTTGTAACTGTTTTTTGAAATTTTCTATAAAAATTTCACTCGAATAAGAAAGAAGATGATAGCGCATAACAGTAACTTGTTATTGTTGATAAGATTCATTTCTTAAAGAAAAATAAATTTCTTCCATGAAAAGTTATATTAGTTTGTTGTTCATTTCTCGAAATAAAGCAGCCTGCTGAGAATCTCTTTAAGAAATGTGTACACTGAAGTTTTTTTACGCGGTTTTTTTACGCGGTTTTTTTACGTCGTTTTTTGAAATCACGCGGTACCATTCCCGTCGTAAAAAAAAAATCAGTTTACAAAAAAACTGTCATCATCGCCTATCAAACTATGAAACTATGGTCATAATTTCGATACGTGAAAAAATAGTTTAATATTATCCGTATTTTCATCACAGCGGCTTCCTTGTGCATTATCGTTAATAGTACGATTTTTTTTAACTATTCAAAATAAAACCTTAATGAAAATCTCTTAGCGAAGCGTTGCATGCCAAAAAAAGAACCATGATTTAAAACTATACAAACAATGTTAGATTTGTTGGAAATATTTTTTTCTGTTATAGTTTTCCAGGGCCCTTTCATCTTCTTTTAGCATTTCCAGCTTATTGCTTTCAAAATTCGCTTATTGCTTGGTTTCAACTTAGTGTTATAAATGCACTTCCACAGTTATTAATTGAGAACTTCTTTCGATGGCAGGTACCATTTCTGCATTAGTATGATTGTATGGCAAAGAGTCGAAAAATTTTCCTTAACGAAAAATTCCTAGGCCAGACTGGGAATCGAACCCAGCCACCTCCAGCATGGCGTTGCTTTGTAGCTGCGCCTTAACTGACTGAGCTAAGGGATGGCCCGCCTGATGTAACATAAGGAAATCGCCCTAATTAAATATCACAAATTTCACAAATTCTTATGTTTTAGATTTTTTTGAATTTCTCGACATAAAGGACCACATTTTAAATGATACCAAGGACCAACCATAACAATGGAGATGTTTAAATACTATTGTTCTCACTATTTCATTCAAATTCTCAATTGTGTTTTAAAGGACCACCCTAATGGAAAATAAGTTGGCCACTTGAATGAAATATCCCATATTATATATTGTCTGCATATAATATGGGCTTACGATTGTATAAGACATGTGTCAATACTATTATCTTCAAGATTCCATTCATATTTAACTTTTTTGATATATTTTCTATAAATTTTTCAACCAAAAGCGCCACACTAATGGAAAATAAGTGAACCGACCAAATGAAATATCTCATATAATACACCAGCAGTTGCCGATGATATCGGATATGTTTCAATTTTATGCATTTTTCAGCAATTTAATTCGAATCCTTCAAGTCAAATTCAATTAACTCTCCCAATTCGAAAATTGGCTAAGTCCCAGAAAGTCGATTTTTATCCAAACTTTTTTTGCGAGATAAATCCGATTGAAATTCGATGGTCAATTTTTCCCATACATTGGATTGGCACCCTAGTGTACATAACTATAAAAGCTATGGCACGGCTTTCCCCATGATTAAAGCCTGTCCACGTTAAATTTCGGACACTTATGTTTGGGTGTTGATTCTGAATTAATTCACGAATCGCAGAAACGTTTCCCTTATGTGACAACTAAAACTTTCCACTTTATTGGTACAACGTGTTTACATTCTTGTGATGCAAACGCATTTTGTACGAACGGCAAGCCAAGAAACTGTGTCTGCAAATCATTTGACCAACGCTTGACTGTGGATCGGAAGGGTGGAAGCAGAACGAACCGAAAAGTATGCTCCCAATACATGGATAAGAAGTTGGTAGCCATTATTGAGAAAAATCCCAATTGTTGGCGAGATCCCGCATGCGCACCTCTATGACCCGAACGTCTATAGCCAACCGACGGCCGTATCCCTCACCGTATGTGACAAAGGAGAGCGACAGATCGGACATCTGACATAACAATGAGTTGCCAGATAGACAGATAAAAGAAGGATAGCTATACTAAGAAGAAGATATACTATTGGAGAAAGATAACAAAAGTGCATGCAGATAAAAGCGAATAGTTAAAAGATATTATTGAAGTTTGAATTTACATTGAATTATACTAGTTAAGTGCAAGTTTTCCATAAATATTTTTTGTAATAATCCTATTTTCTACAAGGTGATTGATCATGCTTATGAAAGATAAATTTATTAGCCTATAATTGATGTCTGTTTGATAGGAATTATTTACAGCATGCTACAGCACTACACTTAATCTAAATGACTCCGTCATATGAACAAACTAATTGGTAAATAACTAGATGGACTACCCTTTCACATGCAAATACCTAATACTAGCTTGATTACAGTACTTAAAGTTAGTACGGATCGCTCAACAAAGCGACTCCAATACACAAATCAAACCCGAAGCGACATTACATAGACTTAGACAGACAGACTGGACTCCAAATATTAACGGGACTAAACGTAAGTTTCTAAAAGCAAAAAAAAACTTACAGGTTACGTAAACATAGTGAACTTAAAGCTAATATCACATTTATTTATAACTTAGATAATAAAATAAAATTGATTACTTATGTTTATAGGAAAATAATAATCCCCCTACCAGTAAATCCCAAGCATCGGTCGTTTTATTTGGGCATTATTATTGCGGAAAGAATCCCACCCGTTGGCAATTTCCAACACCAATCTTTCTTTGCGAAATATGATTCCAGGTTGAGGAAACTTCAAATGGTGAGTTGACAACTTGGCAGGAGGGTGCGACCGACCTCTGGTCCTCACAAGTTCCTACCTCACGCCTCCACGAAGTCATATGATCACAAAGACTGCCAGCTGAAACATGGAGACGCTGGTTGGCGTAGCCTGAGCAATGTTGTCAATCCGACAATAGCGAAGTGAGGGGTGCGACCGGTACATCATATCATAATTTTCCATTCTCATATCTTTCAGGTCTTCCAGGTCGTCAGGTATTACAAAATAATTTAAAATTTAAAATTCTTTTTTTCATGGCGGTCATACATTGCCTAAATTTTCTGGTTCATAATGGATGCGCAAGTTTGTCTACAATTGCAACAAAACAGCAGTCGGCACACATGTAATTTTCAATTCATATTACAATATACCCTCACTATATATTTTATCTTATAGGACATTGTTTATTCATAGCCTAATTCTGTATATTTCATTACATGTATTACGCCAGAAAGGTAAATTTCTCTCAGGTACCATACAGTTTAGGAAAGGAGGTCTTGCGGTTATAGGATGATCATCTTCTGGTAGAAGCAGCAGTAAGAATGGGGATCAATTTTCAGCTGTATCTAGCACCGTCGGAGTAGCCTTCTCGAAAGTAGCAATGGATGTATATATAGATGTGTAGATACTAGTATGTGTTATTATATGATGCATGTTTTTACAAGCTCTAGCATATTTTCATTAATAGAAATGTTGACGACTCTCTCGACCACTCAACCTTTAATTCCTTCATTATATTTTCCATTAAATGGCGTAATATGACCTTAACATTTCAGTACACGATCATCAACTACTATTTGAGCGGTTCAGAGGAACACAGCTGTTCATCATTATTAATTGCATATCATAAATATAATATTATGGAAGAAGTAATAAAATAATTAATAAAATTTTAATTGCTTCAGTTTGGTGATTCGGCCGGTATAATTATTTTATTACATTATATCAAATAATAATCAAAATTAATAAATGCTCTTCATTCCAGAAAGTTATATATCTATATGTCATGATTAAATACGTAATAATATAATATTATGGTTTATATACAATTGAATGCTTTATTGATATTTATACCTCAATGAATAACAAGATGACCTTCACATTCCAGAGATACAGTCACCCATCAGTGATACAAAGTGGTACGAAGCTGCATATTATTATTACTGCCTTAATATTATTATTTCAGCAGGTTAATTAATTTAGTTTAACATGGTTATCATAGGCTCGTGAACTCCAACTATTACATAATTTAACTAAATATCCTTATATAATTTTTGCTCTACTATATAATCATATATAACATATTATTATTACATTACATCTATATTTATATAAATATAATAAATACTGGGTTGGGAGGGAGCACCAGGGTATCATTCAAGCTGAAACTGGACGATGGTTTGATTGACTGCCTGAGTCTAGGAGGGAACAAACAGTATCATTTCTTATCCTACCGATTCGAGTGTGGTGCTGCGAGTTCTACTCCAACAGTTTCAGGGAGAGTGACGCGCCCTTCTTAAGCAAGCCATCCTGTAGAAAGCTTAATGAGTATTGCGAATTGTGTTATTCGATTTGTTGGATCATATCGTTGGAAGGAGATTCTTAATTTCCCGTGGATTTCGTGTAAGTGTCTCTGCTTGCGGGTCCACCCCTCCGTTTTGGCCCTTCATACAGCGATAGTGCGAATTCAGATCATTTCCGGACAAAGAAGGTGTCCAAATTCCCGGAGAAGTATTTTTTCAGGTAAAGGTAGTTGTGGTCAAAAATCTAAAAGTTTCGTCTCTACCGGCACTATTAATAAGGATGCATACGAGAAAGAATGTCTGCAAAAGCGGTTGCTACCGTTAACCAGAAGCCACGACTTTCCAGCTCTGTTTTGGCCTGGTACAAGAGGTCAAATACGTGCCAAAAACAGCCAATCCACCAAACTGTCCAGAACTTCGCCCAATAGTGATGTACTGGGCTCTTGTTGAGCGACAACTGTTCGAAACTAAGAAGAGAGCAAATGGTAGCGAGGATTTCAAGATAAGCTGGAGAATCGTCACGGCGGGCGAATCTGTGGATACCGAACGGAACCTGACGGCGGGTGTACCACTGAAAGTTCGACAATTTCACTGAAAGAAGGATTAACGTCTAAATCAACTGTTTCTAATGTAGATATCACTCTATTATTGTGAAGTAAACGGTCCTTTTTGTTGAATTAAGTGTTAATTTTTCTGCTGCTATTATTGTGGTGTCCAAAATTTAACTTGGACAGGCTTTACGTACAGCACCGGACTTTCAAGCCAATTAAATCATAAGCATACTTCCTTGACAAACACACCGTAAAACAGTCTAGTTTATGCCTTCCAGCTTGGCTTATTATTATACCGACAACAAGTAATCATACTGGGAGATTACAGTCAATCCCACGAGATCAAGTTATATCCTCTAAATGAGAAAAATCTCGTGCCTAGTAAGGGGATGAACTCCTAAACGAGTGAACTGTCTTGAAGCAATAGTTAACTATATGCGTGAGTTCACATATTACATACAAGCTGATTGGAATAATGCGAATAGTAATTGTAGAACATGAAATGCATGCTAAATTAATTATATTTCAATCAAATACCGCAACATAACAAAACATAAATAGTTATTCGGGCAGGCAAAACATGGTTTAAAGTGAACCCGATTTCTTTAAGAATCCATTAGTTTATAACCACACAAAATGAACAAACCAACCAACTTTTCTGAAACTACCAGCAACCAACTTCTATTCAAATGTCGGCGGATAATCCCTAGAAAGACAATCGCTCAGCACAACACAACTACCTTACACGTGTAGTTTGTGATAAGAAATTTATTAAATTAAAGTAATCATGTAGTTGCCTTTGTTGTTCCGACTGAAAATCACTGATTTAAACCGAACAACTCTCTTCATGCATCCCATCCTATCAAGACACTTACAAACAACAACCCGCAAAGACAGATGCCTTAAAATAAGATAATCAAGCAGTTAGTGGCCATTAAACATAATCGACCGGCATCGTTATCGAAGCGCACGTTCCACTGATTGATTTGCAACGCCGCCGCCGCCGCCGCCATTTCCGACGATTACGACGATGACGACTGCTCAATTCGCTTTCGAAGATGCAAATCCGAAGAGCGGTTGACATGTGTTCGACATCATCGCCAAAGCAGGCTTGCTGGAGCGCGAGGCAAATTCGTGACACATTTTCAACTCGCTTGAAACTGTCATCGCCTGCTGCGAGAGTGCCCATTTGCATGCCGACCAAACTAACCACGTGTTTGGGGAGAGGGGCGATAGAAGTTGGCGTGCCTAATCGCATTTGACCGTTGTTTGTGTATGTGAGAGTCAATTCAGTCGTGCTTGCTGTCTAATATATCAACACTCAGCCCCGTCGCCCGAATAGGCCTTTCCAGAGCCGGGTGCATGCAAACGGTTGGGAAATGGCGAGAAAAATGGAATTCTGTTTGATCCGGTCGGATCGGGGGAGGCATGGTGAGATCACAAATCAAAATATCTCTAGCTGGTGGCCAGAACTGGGACCGGATGGCGGACGACGGTGATAAAGATCTTTGCTAGGTGTCAACTTGACGTCTCACGCGATTGATTTGATTTGGTCTGGAATGACGGCGAGAGCCAACTGTCAGCCAGTTAAGTAAATATGTACACTCAAATATGGCGACGGGGGCGACTGCGGCGGACGAGATTTACGAGTTTGATTACGCTTCCCCACTGCGAATTGCGACGACTGTTTTCCGTTTTCGGATCGTAAATTGTCACGCGATTGTGGGGCAGTAAATTTTCCGCAACCTCCAAAAAGGGCTCGGAAACCGATTGTGATTCGCGTCATGATTTGTAGACACGAGACTCGACTCTCTGTAAACTGCAGTTGCCCGCCCAAAGCTGCAATAAATATTGCGTTTGTAAATAGGTTTCGAAAAAAAGGAACGATTTGAGCTTGATTTCCTCCTCGAGGGAAATCGATAAGGGGGAATAACAAAAAAAAAACGTGGCCCGGTTTCGGAAGGAGCGAAAAATCCATCCGCAGACCGATTCGCAGCAGTCGGTCCCCATTATTCCGAGGCGGAAAACCCAAGAGCTTTCCAACTCACTCGCTCACGGTTGGTGGTCATCGTAGTACCTAATGAAAGAAATGAGAAAACCCCGGAAAACGAAAAAAGAAAATCAAGGTGATAAAGTGAATCCGGTTCGCAGCAGCACCGGCAGGACTCTCGACTGGCTTCCCACGGGTCGCACCGGACCGGACTGTGAAGAAGAACCCGGCGGCGGTCGTCGGTGCTATTAAATAAATTATACATTTCGATTCCGCTGAAGTCCTTTCCTCTCTTTGCCGGTTATGTCGAGCATTGACCATTTCTTCGCCAGTCAGCCCCCGGCTCCGGAGGAAAATGGGAAAAGTTTCTCTCTGCTCCGTCTTGTCTGGATCCTTCTTCCTCTTTTTACGAGCCAGCGATAAGAGGCGCGAGGGGAAGGAAACTCTCCGCAAAACCAATAGTGGCTGGGCTGGGTTGGACCACCTTATGGTGCTTGTATTTTAGTGTGCAGCAGTGGTAATAATAATAATAACCATTCGAGTCTTTCGTTCGAGTCTGACGCTTGAAGAGTTCTGGGTTCCGTTTGGTCGTAAAGTAGAAGCGGAAGGCCGGATCGGTACCTACATACTGCGGAAAAATGTGGTTGAATTGGAACGTGTGAGCAAAAACACGGAAGGTGCTGAAATAAATGGAAGATTTGTGTTTTATGGGCACTTGGAGTGCTTCAGGCTGTCGGCCAGGCTATTTTTGTTGACTTTCGTGTGTTTTGGGAGAATCGTAATTGTAATTTCACGATGGTGTTGCCAATCAATCACTTATTAGGCATGTAGATTGATTCGGTGTGTAAATTTTGAGAAACTGTCACTTTAAGGCATCTCCACCAGGCTACTTTTTATGACGGTACTAAACGGAAAGTGATTGCAGGGAAACGCTGATTTTGTTGTTCCTGGTCTCTTGAAATTGGAGTAGTTCTGCGATGTGAAGCATTTGAGGTTAGAAGTAGTTCAGTAGTTGAGTGACGCTTTAAGTTTGAGCCGAGACTCTAGTGGGTTTTAAATGTGAAATTTCATGCAGGGGAATCTCAGGGTGGCCAATTGACCACTGTAAACAGGTGGTACTCCACGAGCAATGTCCACGTTTCGTAGCCGTAGAGGACTGCCGGTCTAATTAATGTCATGTAGACGGTAAATTTTGTAGTTCGGTGAACTTTGTTGGATCTAAGTGTCCTTCGAAGTCCAAAGTAGGTTCGATTGCCAACCATATTGCGTCTTTGTATCTCTCTGCTGGTGTCGTCATCGGCGGTCAGCTTTAAATTGGCTGTCGATTCTGAATTCCTGTGACCTACAAGAGTATCCAGCGGGATTTTCATGCTTTCTTGATGAGCGTTGGTGGGGCGGCTTTGGTAGGGAATCTGCTGAGATATTCAAGACAAAACCACCTGTCTGTCTGTCTGTCTGTCTGTCAGGAGTTTTAGGGCAAAAGAAGGTTCTTATTATAGTTCGACACCTCTTCCTCCTCTGGTAGTGGGGCTCCCAAACAATTGAAACAAAAATTTCGACATAACTCACGAACTAATCAAGCAATTGGAATCAAATTTGGCATGTGGAGGTTTTTGAAGACAAGAAATGTTTGTATGGTGGTTTCAGACCCCTTCTACTTCTGGAACTCAAACAAACGGAAAATAAATTTCTGCATAACTCGAGAAATAATCAAGCAAAGAGAACCAAATTCGGCATGTGGAGTTTATTCAAGGCAAAAAATGATTGTGTGGTGATTGGAGTCCGGGGGGGCTTTCTAAAAGGGAAGAGTACAGAATAGTTAGTGTTAACTGTAAAAAGTTAGGCCAGCGTCAGTGGTGTTGTGGTAAGCGTGACTGCTACTGGCACCCCAGTGGGTCTGGGTTCAATCCTAGTCGACGTCGGTGGTTTTTCTGAGGCGAAAAAATCTTGGTCACGTCTTCCTTCGGAAAGGAAGTAAAGCCGTTGGTCCCGGTTCATAGTTATAAGTCGTTAGGTAGGGTCCAGGTGGTGGAGTCATCTCCCTGGCGTCGATGATTGTCACCATGTGAGGAAATAGGCCGACGGAAAATAAATAAGTAAAAAAAAACTGTAAAAAGTAAAATGAAATAAGTTAAATGATCAATATCGTTGTTAAATTTTCTATAGAACATGTGAAATGTTAAATTAAAAATTTGAAATTTAATATGTGATATGTAAAATGTAAGATGTAAATGATATACACAAAACAAGAGATGCAGTATGTAAAATTTGAAATGTAAATAGTAGAATATAAGACTTTCAATGCTGATTGGTTAATGAATTTGGAAGAATGTTTTGAAAATTGAAAATGTTAAATGGAAAATATTAAATGTAAAATGTAGGGTTAAGAAATTACAGTAAAACTGGTAAATGTAATATGTACTACTCAAAATACAAAATTTGAAATGCAACATGAAGAACATGAAGTATAAAATGTAGAAAGTAAAATGTAAGATTATGAATTTAGAATGACCAATGTACTTTGAAAAATGTTAAATGAAAAATGTAAGAAGTAAAATGTGAGACGTTAGATATTATTTGGTCAATGAAATTTGAAAAAGGTTATATGGTAAATGTTAAATCGTCTAAAACGTCAAAGTGAGCGATCAATATATGCAAATGATATATGCAAAACTTATAATGTTATATGTAATATGAAAAGTATGACATCTTCTATATAAAATGCCAAATTTAGAATACCAAATGAAGAATATATAATATTAAGTGAACAATGTAAATCGTAAACTGTTAAGCGTTAAACGATCAATGGTCAAAGTACTTATTAAAATGTTGAATTAAAAATATATAACATACGTATATGTATAACGTAAATTGTAAAATGTAAAATGAAATATGTAAATGTAAAATGTAAACGTAAAACGTAAATGTAAATGTAAAATGTAAATGTAAAATGTAAATGTAAATGTAAATGTAAAATGTAAATGTAAATGTAAATGTAAATGTAATATGTAATATGTAATATGTAGAATGTAGAATGTAGAATGTAAAATGTAAAATGTAATATAAATATGTAATATGTAAAACGTAATATGTAAAATGTAATATGTAAAATGTAAAATGTAATATGTAAAATGTAAAATGTATTATGTAAAATGTAAGATGTAATATGTAACATGTAAAATGTAAAATGTATAATGTATGATGTATAATATAAAATGTAACATGTGATATGTAAAATGTAAAATGTAAAATGTGAAATGTCAGATGATGTCAAATGTAAAATGTAAAATTCCAAATGTAAAATGTCATATGTAAGATGTAAAATGTAAAATGTAAAATTTAAATTGTAAAATCTTAAATGTTAAACGTGATATGTAAAATCTTAATTGTAAAATGTCAAATGTAAGATGTCAAATGTCAAATGCCAAATTTAAAATGTCCAATGTAAACTGTAAAATGTAAAATTTGAAATGTTACAGAAACAAACTAAAGAGGAACATGTAAGATGTGAAATGTAACATGTTAAATGTAAAAAGTAAAATATAAGGAGCAAAATTAAAAATAAAAATCTTAAAAATGTGAACTGTAGTATAGTAAATGTATTAAGTAAAATGTAAAATGTTAAATCTAAAATGTAAAACAAAAAATGTAAATTGTAAACGGTAAAATGTAAAAAGTGAAATTTAAAATGTAAAAATGTTAAATTTAAAATATAAAGTGTAACATGTAAAATGTTAAATGAAAATTATATATGTTAAATGTTAAATGTAAAATTTAAAACGTAAAATGTGAAATGAAAATTGTAAAATGCAAAACGTAAAATGTAACATGTTAAATGTAAAATTTAATATGTAAAGTGTAATATGTAAAATGTAAAATGTAAAATGTCAAATAAAATGTAAAAGTGTCAAATGTAAAATGTAAAATGTCAAATGTAAAATGTTAGAGGAAAAATCTGAAAAGATATATGTATGATGTAAAATGTAACATGTTATATGTAAAAAGTTATATATAAGGAGCGAAATGTAAAATAAATATCTTAAAAATGTGATATGTAGTAAAATAAATGTAACATGTATAGAGTTAGATTTAAAATGATCAATTAAATAAAAAATGTAAAATGTTTGTAAAATGTTAGTTGTAAAATGCTCTCTTACAAATGAAAAAAAAATCCTAATAACTCGAGAAATAATCAAGCAAACTGAACTAAATTTGGCATGTGGGGGTTTTGAAAAGCAATAACTGTTTCTATGGTCGTTTGAGACCCCTTCCACTACTTAAAAACGTGGCTCTCATACAAATAGAAAATCAATTTCTGCATAACTTGATAACTAATCAAGCAAAAGGAACCAAATTTGGCATGTGCTGGTTATGCAAGGCAGAAAAAATTTCTGGGGTGATTGGAGACCCCTCCCTTTTCTGAAAGGGAAGAGTAAAAAAAGTAAAATGATATATGTTAAATGACCAATTGTTTAATGTTCGATTGAAAATGTGAAAGGATAAATGTAAAATTTAAAATGTAATAAGTAAAATCTAAAATGAAAAATGTTACATGTAAAATGCTGAATGTAACATGTACTATGTAAAATGGTAAATATAATATGTAAAATGTAAAATGTTATATGTAATATGTAATATGTAAAATGTAAAATGCAAATTGTGAAACGTAACATGTAAAATGTAAGACGTAAAATGTAATGTTAAATATGTTAAATGATCATTTGTATAAGGTTCGATTGAAAATGGGAAAGAATTAATGTAAAATTTCAAATGTAATAAGTAAAACCTAAAATGAAAGATGTAACATGTAAAATACAGAATGTAAAATTTAAAATGTAAAATGTAATACGTAAAATGTAAAATGTTTAATGTTAAATGTTAAATGTAGAATGTACAATGTAAAATGTAAAAAATAAACAATGTAGCATGAACAAAGAATGTACACTGTAAAATGTAATATGTAAAATTTGAAATGTGAAATGCAAAATGCAAAATGCAAAATGCAAAATGTAAATGAACAATGTAACATGTAACGTGTAATATGTAATATGTAATACGTAAAATGTAAATTGTGAAATTGTAACGCAAATGTAAACGTAAAATGTAAAACTGCAAATGCTAAATGTAAAATGTAAAATAAATGTAAAATGTTGATTCAAAAATGTAAACGTTAAATGTTAAATGAAGTATCTAAAAACAAAAATGTAAGATGTGAAATGTTTCATGTTAAATGTAAGAAGTAAAATATAAGGGGCAAAATGTAAAATGTAAATCTTAAAGAAGTAAAATGTAGTGTAAAATGTAAAATGTTATATTTGAAATGTAAAATATAAGATGTGAAATTTAGAATGTCATATGTAAAATGTAATATGTTAATTGGAAAATGTATACGTAATATGTAAAATGTTAAATGTAAAATGAAAAATCTAAAAATAAAAATGTTAGATGTTAAATGTAACATGTAACATGTAAAAAGTTAAATATAAGGAGCAAAATGTAAAATGTATATCTTAAAAATTAAAAATGTAGTATAATAAATGTGAAATGTTAAATGCAGAATATATTAAGTTCAATAGAATATGCAACATGCAAGATGAAAAATATGTAACATAAAAACTATAATTAGAAGAGGAAAATATACATTCACTGTAAGCCATAACATGTGTAATTAAAACTCGTAATACGAAAAGTTGAAAATGTAAAATTTTAAATGCAATATTTAAAAATGTATATAAATGAAATATGTTCTGATTTATTTAAAAACTGTTATTGGTAAAATTTAAAAACACCCATTCTCTAAAGTTTAAAAAACAAGTTTTACTAATTTTTCTAATTTTTCACGACCAAGAAGTTTGCATTTGAGAATGCATTTATTTCAAGAGAAAAGACATCAAATGGTAAGAGTTGAATTTAAATTTTTAAATAGAAACTGTAAAATACTGAATGTCAGATATCGAATTGATCTATAAAATGAAAAGTACAAGAAGAGAAAAATATGTATATGATACATTCAAATTGTGTAATAATGGATGTAATATGAGACATGCAAGTTTTTAATGTTGAATGATAAATATTAATTGTAGATTTTTGTATTTAAAACGAACAATGCATGCATAAAATGAAATATGTTATATGTAAAATAAAAAATGCAATGTGAAAAATGCCATGTGTAATATGTAAAATATCATACGTTAAATGTCATAGGAAATGATGTACTTTTTCCTCAAAATTTAAATAAAACAAAATAATTAAAATGTTAAATGCTCAGAATTAATTGTAAAATGTGGAAAAATAATTCATACTAAATATTGCAAAATATGAAATAAATGTTTATAACAAAATGTAAATCAAAACAAGAGAGAGTGAAATTAAAAAATGTTTTTTGTTGAAGGTGAAGTCTGAAATGTTAAATGATAAATATTACATGTTATATGTAAAATAAAAATGTTACACAAAAAACGTAAATTTTAAAATGTAATATGCTAGATGTAATGTATGCAATGTATGAGATTAAAAACATGAAAGGTTTAAAATGAGAAATGTGAAATACAATATGTAAAATCAAAAATGTAATATTTAAAAAGAAAAATGTAAAATGATGTGACAAGTCATATGCAATATGCAAAATGTCAAATGTTGTAAATGTTATTGTAATTGTTCAGTGTATAGTCCGTACTTTCCTGCAAAAATTGCGTAAATATGCAAAACGTCAAATTTTAAACATGAAATGTTTAATGATAAATAAAAAACAACAAATTTCACGAAGTCCCAAAACTTTTCGAAAAAATTGTAAGTTTAACAAACTTTTCTTAAATTCAATGCAGATTTAAACAATTCTACCAATTTTCCGTTGTTGATGTTTGATGTTCAAAGAGTATAATCTTTGAAAATGTTTAAATCTCAAATTTTATATGTAAACTGTTCGTTTTAAAATGATATGTAAAACAATTCAAACAGTTTTTATAAAAATTGAAGATTTTTTTTTAAATATCGGATGTGTTAGAAACGGAGATTGTGAAATGTTTGTAAAATGTTATATGTGATATGTAAAATGATTTATGGCTTAAAAAACCTTTTTACTGAAAACTGTTGAATGTTAATTATGAACTGTTAAAATGTAAAATATTATATGTAGAGTATAAAATGTACATTGCCATCTATAAAATATAACATACGAAATTTTATAAGTTACAAGTACAATGTAAAATTATAGATGCATAATTTAATCTGTTATATCTGTTGAATGTTCATATCTGAAATGTCATATATAAACTAAAGGTTGTAAAATTTTATATAAATTTTTTTTTTTATTTTTTATGAAAAATTTAAGATTTTTTTAGAATAACAAATGTGGCATAAAGGATACTGTGAAATTTTTTATGTTTCTTGTATAATGTTACACGTGAAAGGCAATTTGCTGAATCTTCAATGTTTAATGTACAATAAAAACATTTTTAATGAAAAATGTTGAACGTCAATAAAAAAATATTAACTGTTGTAATATTATATGTTGAATTTATGTAAAATTTATGGGTAATATGTGATATTTAAAATGCAATATGTCATATTTAAAATGTAAAATTTAAAATTCTATTTGTTTCATGTAAAATGTAAAGTCTACAGTGCATAATTTAAATTTTTACTATAAAAATTCTTGTACGTAGATGAAATGGAAATTACTAATCTTGCTTCTCATTTTTCAGTTGCAAAATGTAATCTGAAATGTCAACAGAAATAAACATGCTTCTCATAAATAACATGATCTCTGTGACGATTTACGAGCTCCAAAAATATTTAATGTACATCAGAGAGAAAAGCAGCATTTTTCAAAAAGTTGGAAATATATCCTAGAAGATGCATATTGAAATGCAGCTATCTTAAAATATATCTACAACGCTTGCGTTCTCGAAGCTTCTTAAATTTTGCTAATCAATTGTGAAATGCGACAAAACGCTAAGCTGCAGATGCAGCTCCTTCAAAGTTGCAGAACTTTGAAGAGTGTCTCAGAACTTCTGCAAAGCTAATGAAAGTTATGAGAGGTGTGCAAATTCTTCAGAAATGACTAAAAACATTAAGTTGTATGTATAACACCTAAGAAATTCCAAAATAAAGAGAAATTTATTTCTCTTTCGAGAACATAATAAATGATCTGTTAAAAAAAAATCAGAGATGAAGTATTTTTCAGCACTGAAAAAGGAAAAAATTGCAGGAAGATGCAAGAAAGAAGCGTAGCGAAGCGAAGTGATTGCACTTCATATGTTACGGGAACATTTGCAAACTGCTCAGAAAAAGATTTACTTCTAGCCTACAAGTTGAGAAACTTTTAAAAATAAAATCAAGAATCCAGCTAAATTTGCACATGATTTAAAAAATCAGATATTTAAGAAACTTACAAATTGCAGAGCCTTAAGAAAGGTTCAACCACTTTCAGTGCATACATCTTTCTGGAAGTTTGTAGGAATTTTTGTTTTAGAAAGGTTTGCTTAGATTTGTTCTGGAAATTTGAGATACTTTTCCCCAGAGAGATGAAAAACCGCTTCCGCAAAGTTTACAAAGTTCTTCCAGGAAATTTATAAATTTGTAAAGAGTAAATCTGTTAAACTATAATCAAGTTCTTTGGACTTCCGAAGACTTTGTTACCTTATTCTAAGAAGTGTTCTACTTTTGTTCAACGAAAAATTCGTGAACTTTTTCTGGGAAGTTACCTTCTTCCGAGCTGTCTTTTTTTCTGTTTTTCCGAAAAAATTTGAAAAACTTGTGATCCGAAAATTTGCAACAATTACGAAAAATATTTGCAACTTCCAAAAAATTTGTTGAACTGTGAGAATATTGTCAAAATGTTTTAAGGGAACTTTGTCAAACTTTTTCTGAAAAGTTTTTAAAAAATATTGAAGAAGTTTGACAACCTTTTTTTTATGACTCGTTCCAAGAATTTTACAGAGCTTCTTAAAAAAAAGAACTCTAATTTCATTCACTAATTCTCTGAAATTTTTTCAACGAGTTTGTAAAAGGTTTAAGATATTTAAGGAACGACTCATGACTAGGAGATAAATTTAAAAAAAAATAAAAAAAAATGTTGCTCTTGGAACATTTACAAATTTTGTAAATTTTCTTTGAAAGCCCAACAAGCCTTCAAATCTTTAAAAAAAAAAAGTCCAAAAGTCGCTTATCATTTCAAAGAACTGCGTACCAGTTTCAGTTTTTGAGTTCTTTTCACAGTTTTACGAAATCTTCCTTCGTTTTAAGGGTTACCTAAGGAACAATAAAATTCAAAAATATATTACAGTGTGATCATTTGGATTTGCATTTCCAGGACCTAAACCAAAAAGAAAAACGGAAAACAGTTATCCACCTACCTTAAACACCTCCCAGGTGGCCGAAAACGGCAATACAGCTAATCCAACTAACAAATCGGCAACGGCTAGACTAACGATGAAAAAATTGGTAACACTCCTAAGTTTATGCGAGCTGGTGACGGCGGCCACCACGAGCGTATTGCCGACGATGACCAGCACGTCGATGAAGATGAGTATGGCCAGCAGCAGGATCTTCTTCGGCTCGGTCCACTCGACCGAGGCAATCATACTGTTGCACTCGCTCGCATTCATCTCGACTTCTACTCAGCGCCGCCAGCTGATGGTGAAGAAGACTACAGCTAGTTGCTGGATGCCGGAAGTTGCGCGGTGGCAACGGGCGGTGGAATGTTGAGCTGCTTCTTCGGCTTCCCAGTAGACGACTGCGACGACCAACCACTAGAGGCTGGTTATCATCTGCAAAAGAAAAGGGAAAACAAAGCTGTTAAATGACATTCATCAATCAATTCATTTCCGAGGCCGAATCGAATCAACTTCGCTGGTATAATCAGGGGGGAATAAATCAAACCCAATCCAACCCCGTTTTCCCGGTTTGGCTTGGGCGAGTGAATCAAATCCTTCTAATGAATCGTCCTTTTCTCCGAAACTAGTAGCATGATCATAAACGCCACAGGAAGCCACATAAATAGTACGATTGAAGGATGAAGGGGGGGGAGGGACTCCCCGACCGCATTAATTGCGTGCCGAGTAGCGATTCATCACTGAATCCTCCAGCGTCGTCTCAGTCGGCATTATGATCGAACGGTTGAATGGCGTTGGAGATGGGGAGCAAGGGAAGGTAGTTATTATATCTGTTTACGAGCAATCCTTTCCGGATTTCCCGGCAGAGAATGGCAATCTTCCGATGCTTAGGAAGGACTCCTATTCCGATTGGAAACTGCGGAGAATTGAAAAACGTTAATGTAAACAATCGCCCTTTCCGGAAGATTGAAAGGGAAGAATTTGTCAGTAGGCCAGATATTGGTTAGAATCAAGATTTACAAACGGTTTCCATAGTGACCATAGCTGTTGACACACTCAGGCAAACAAACTGGAGAATTTCAACCCCCGAGCATCTTGACAATTGAGCTTAGTTTCACGTACCCATCTACAAATTGTAGATGTCTCTACCGTGCCTAAACAAAAGGTCCATCCCTTCTCGATACTACCGTTTTTTAAGCTTTTAAATACATGTTTTCGTTTCCTTATGTGTGGATGTTGAAAACAGTGCAAGAACATACTTTCAATGAGGCGTAATGTTGATGTGGCTTTGTTTCCATTGATTTGATTCAATTGTATCGAATGTAAATCATCATTACTTGAGAGTGGGGCTTAGGGAAACTGAAACCAGGGATGCCAGATATTTTTATCAAATGTCTGCGACAAAAATTTGAAATGTCTGGGAATGTCTATAAAAGCCTGTAAAATTAGAAAATTAGACTTCTTTCAACGAAAAGACGTAATAAACGAGCGAGTTATGTCATTATTTGTGTGATCATGTGAACATGTCTGCATCTATTTCTTGGATTGTATGCAACCTTACGCTATTGTTTCGTATTTTTTAAGTGACACTGAAGTATGAAGCATTCGCATAGATGACAAAAAATCGTACTCAAACATGGGTTGTTAAGAAATAGCGTGTAGCACTTCTGGGTAGATCCAACTAAACTTTTGGTCTCTTCGCAACTTCTGTAAAGTCCTCTTGTGAACTTCTGATGAGTTCTTTACTGATTTTTTTAAAAAATTCCTTCTTGACCCTACAGTTAGTGCCCTCTCTGGTAAGTTTCTTCCTGAAATTCGGAGATGTTTTTTCCTGAGCTTATTCTTTCCAAACTTCTAATTGGTCCCATCGGAACTGCGAGGAAAATTTTTTTCCATTTTTTTAGGAAAATTCCCTTAAATTTGTTCTTGAAGTTTCTTCCTGGACTTCTGAGAAGTCCTCTTCTGAACATTTGGGAAGTTTTATCCAGAACTTTGGGAAAATTGGTTCCGGGACTATTGGGAAATTCGTGCTCAAATTAGAAGGAAGTACCCCCAATGCTCCTGGAAAGTATAATTTTTTTTCTCTCTTAGGAATTTTGAGAAATCCTTATTCTGAAATGCAGAACGTTCTCCTCTGAACTTTGGAGAAACTGCCAAGCACTTCTGGGAAGTTCCAACTAACTTTTCGAAAAGTTTCTTCCGGAACTTCTAGGAATTTATTTCCTGAACTTGAGAGAAGTTCTTTCCGCAACTTCTATGACACATCGTCCTGAGGATTTTTTTGAGGAATTATAGGTAGTGCCCTTCTTGGTTAGCTCCCTTCTGTAATTTGGAGCAGTTTGTTTATCTGAACTTCTGGGAAGTTCAATCTTGAGCTTAGGAAGAACTTCCAAACCTCTGAAAAATTCCAAACTTCAGAGAAGTCCTCTCCCCTACACTTCTTCCTGAAGCTCTGATAAGTCCTCTCCTGATTCTTGGGGAAGTTCTGTCTTGAAATTCTGGTAAGGTTTGAATTTTTGAAGGGTCTTCTTGCATGAACTGCTTGCTCCCAATACTTCTGAGAAGTTTCTACCTGTGCATAGGAGAAGTTTTGTTTTCGAGGAAGTCTCTAAATTTTTCAAATATGATTTGTATTGTTGTGAACTTTGATTTTCGTTGGGACGTAATAGCAAAGGACCAATATTACCAACGCTTCCACAGTAATTTTTCGCATGGGTTTGAACACGCGTGGGATGGAACACAACCATAAGTAGGGACTCCATCTTACCCTCGGAAAGGGCCTATACGAAACTTATCTCCGGGTCCATTGTGTCTCCAAGTGGCCCACCACTTTCGTTTTTTCAAGGATTTCTACTTTAAACTACGACATTTTAAAATATTTCAACAAATCTTCTCACCGTCTCTACTATACTGTTCAGCTCCTCGTATGTTTTAAATCCTAACTTCAGAGAAAACCTTCATTTGAAATTTAAAGAATATTTCAAATGTCTGTAAAAGTCTGCAACATGAAAAAAAATGTCTGCAACATGAATAAAATGTCTGCTAAATGTCTGCATCGTTAAAAAAAAGTCTAAAATATAAATGAAAAGTCTGAAAATTTACAGATATGTCTGTGAATATGGCATCCCTGACTGAAACAGAGAGAAGTAGAGGAAGAGAGAAGGGGAGAGAGAGACAGAGAAACGGGAGATAAAAAATGCTGAAGAAGAGATTATTTTGATTTGCACGTAACACATCTCTCAGCACCGCTAGGCTCAATTGTGTTAGCTTTACGGAGCCGATAATTCATGGTTGTTCCTGATGAACTTTATTGACCTATCTGTTTCAAGCACACAGCGATGAAAAAAAATCCAATCCATCTTGTGTGCTTGAATAAGACAATGAAGCAAGCTTTACCCTAACATAAAATTCCCATAGATTTACAATTGAAAATATTGTAACCATACAATAGAATCTATAGTATGTACAATTAATAGTATTGTTCACAACGATAAGATGACAAAAGAAGTTATTGTTACCACAATAGAATCTAATGTCAAATGAGACATCGACAATAGAAAGGGGGGAGGGGGGTTGTGATGTATCTTAACTGTAGAAAAAATCATTATATTTCGAACAAATTTAAGTCAAATAAAATTGATTGTATTGTTTCTCAATTGTTGAAAATTCTAGCATATAAAGTGAATAGTAAATCTATACTTTATATTATATAATGACAATATGCCTTTTTTATTTATCTGATTCATGAACAATAAGATTCACTGTCGGCAATAGATTTTACTGTTAATCTATATTATTGTATTGTAATTGTACGGTTATTTTTATCCGGGTAACGCTACTATTCCTCCCTTTAGCAACACGATTTTTTTTCTTTGCTTCGAAGGATTTCCATATTGCTGAAGGTTTCAAAGTGTCACATACTGAGAAGTATAGATCATTGCACGACGGCCATATCAATACAGTTTTGACGGTTCAGGGAGATTATTTACGGGGACTTAGAATATTTCCAATAAGATTGGTTTGAGATTGTGTGCTCTGAACTTATCACGATTGAAGTTAAAAAGCAGAATTTTTCCTGAATCTAATCGAACAAAATTTTGGAAATGACAATGAAAGATTCCGTTTGTATCGAAAAAGTGAGGTTAACACATTCTGCGCAATCATCTAGAGTGCGCCGTTTAAAATTAAAGTACACGCTAAGATGGGAATACCTAAAAACTAAGATGGGAATCGCTCAAAAGTGCACAAACCCAACTTATATAAAAGTATTGAAGTTAGATAAAGGTTGAAATTTACCGATTTTGTATAGTTACTTTTTACTTAAATTTTTTTTTTGTAGTTTTATTTTACAGAATGCTTCAAAAAGACAATTTAACAATTTATTTATTTGGATTAGCATTCCAAATTATGCATATAAGGAGAAACAATTGTTTTTATGTAAAAAAAATGTGAATATGGGTATAAATAAGATTAAGAGAAAACCAAGTATAGCTAAAGTGAGGTAAAACTGCAATTGATAATAACATTCTGGTTATTTTTTTAAACTGTACGAAATTGTTCCGTATCGTCATTATCGGCGATTCTCTACGCTTTTTTTATCAAACTTTGCTTAAACAGCTCAATCATTTTTTCAAAAGCCCCATCTGCGACGTATAGCCTCACTTTTGCGTTACCTGGATCCTCTATCACAGAAATATTGCTTCTGCATTGGCCCAAAATTTTGTCACGTTCATATTTTTGCTCCGGAGTGAAGCCGAATTGCACCTCGGAAAATTCACGTCGGAGCTGGAGTAAAAGACCATATATTTACTCAGTTTTGGGTAAATAATAACGTCCTATAGTGCAGTAAAAATTTCTGTTTATTATCGTTTTATTTTACTAGGTGTTGCCAACAATACCTTATTTAAGGTAAAATTAATACCTAATTTTAGGTATTCTCAGCCAAGTGTGTGGACTGCTATTTTATTATCGCCTTGCTAGCTTTCGGATATTTTTCAAGTTATGAGAATTTCGGAGTATTTTTATAATCACGGTTTTTAAATTCTTCAATCACTTGCTAGTAGTCTAAGTCTCGTGTTTGCTTATGCTTCCATATATTTTCTGTAAGAAGGGTAACAACTTTTTAAAATTTAGGAAAAATTACAAAATACCGTTATTTGAGAACGAATTCGAGCTCCACAGCTTTGAAAATAATAGTCGATGTAAATACGTTCAATTGATAATTTGTTCTAGGATTTATTCAATTTGACAGAACCAGTGAGCCTTGAACACACGCACACTACAGCGCCATTTAGATCAAAGGAGAGCAAGAAAGAAGGAACATCTTTTGGAGGAAAACAAACCATCATTCCTCTGCATGGGCTAGAAAGGAAAAGGTGATTAAACGTCAAAAAGCCTAATACAACAGTTGAAAAGTCAAGGGATCCCACTGACACTTCTAGTATGTCCATCCCGCTCACACGCGCACAGAAGAGTAATTAATTTTTAATCCATTTCCAGCGTCCAGCGTCTAGTTTCTGATTTGCTAGTCCATGCATCAGCACCTTCCGTAGAAAAAGGTAGCGGACTATTTATAATCCCCGATCCAACCCCAGGGACGGGATGAGGTAGGGATTCAGGGAATCGATGATGGGAAACCAATATAAGCTCAATATCGGAAGAGAAAAAAACTTGATTTATACATTCAAATGGCTTCGGTGGAGTGGAAGCCACCCAGTATGGTTGGGTTTGAATGTCCTTGATTGAATTCCACCCACATCCTAGTACGGTTTAGCGCGTGAAAATCCAGTATTTTAATCTGACGGCAACCATGGATTCTCGGATTTCGCATTGGTAAACAAACAATAACGTATTTCTCGGAAATAAACGCATTATTTTGATTTGTGGTTTCCATGAATAAGAATTAACAACGAAGGAAGCCGTGTTTAAGAACTGTGTGGATCTTCTTTCGTTCGCTCGATGATTCATTTGCTACTCCTAACGGATTATAACAGAAAATTACTACCAATGTTAGCTCCCCTCTCGTGGCTCAGACAAAAACCAACCCGTATCGAACCGCCGTCCGTGTGGGCATGAAGAATGTGCCATTTTCATTGCCATTATCTTAGCAACCGGCCGCCACCTACGATGGCCATTCGTCCGCTGAATTGACTGTAGCCACTACCCGAAACACAAAGACGCCCGCTCGCCCCCAGAACAGAAAACAATCTTTTATTGAGATTGAGAAAGCAGAACATTTATTCCGGCTCACATCGAGTGGAAACGAAAACGAATTCGGGACAGAGAAAACAACCGAAGCATTATCGCTCGTCCAGCTTGAATCAATTCCCGGTCATTAAGCATTTATAGTAGATCTTTCTTCTCCTCGCAACAATCCCAGTGCCATTTCTCAAGGCTAAGTAGATTCCTATCGCATCGGTGTTTTTTTCTCCAACTGATTGACATAGGAAAGTTCCTCACCCCGCCCCGAACGTTTATCTTGTCGTGTGATTTTGCTTTTAATTCACTAACGGAGGATTCTTGTTGCTCTGTGGAGTTTGATATAAGGCCTTTGTTTTAGGGAAATTGGTCCGGATTATTTTTGTTTTGTCATAGACTACGTGTAAAATGAAGATTTAAATTCCGTATTGCACGCTGAGCCGGACAAGTATTGATTCCCTTTTTACGTGGGTTTCCTTATCGGGCAGTAATATGGAGTGTAAGGTGACATAGTGTCTGATTACTGACGTAACATCGTCGGAACAAATAATCGATCTCATCCTAGCTACATTCCAAATAGGACAAAAGGGGGCTATTTTTCGACAGAACAGTTCAAATTATTGACGCCGTCGGCTGAATATTATTGAAAAGCTCTTCAAGCCCCTTTCTGAGATTTTGCCTCATGGTGTGTGCCACTTTGTGTCTCTACAAACAGTGTGGGGAGATCCCAAGTAACATTGCCAAACCCATCCAGGTTTATTAAGTTTTATTAAAGTTTTATGAAAGCCACTAGAAATCAATTTGGATTTACAATGGCACCAAGAGGTGACAATAGGTTTCAAATTTTCGTCAAGTTTATGAGGACCTACACAGCTTGTTTACAACGGTCCACTATGGTTCGAATGGAGAAATTTCGCGGCAAAAATCGATAACTCGAAAACCATTAACTTTAGACAGATAATGTCCTAGGGAGATTTAATTTTTTTTATAAGATCTATCTTTTGGTTTGGGTTGTAACTAGGGTGGTCCTTTTTTGTTCACAATAAAAATTTCAACTTTTTATTCATTTGATTTAGAGGATATTTTGCTTCAACAGAATTGTAGATATTTTAATTTAATGAAACTTAGCCGAAGAAATTTTAATTCTATCTCATCTACGTATCGTTTTATAACAGTTTTTATAACTTTCCTGAAGGTGGGATTTAGGAAAACAGTTTTTTTGGTGTAACTTTTTTATTTCAATTTGAATTTTAAAACTCTGAAAAGATGACTTTTAGGGTATGAAATGACGCACATTTGAGAGCTACAAAATAGTTGCTAGTTATTGTATTAGAAAAGTTGTAGGAGTTGAAGTGTTAAAAAATGTACGTTTTTGCAATATATCTTATTCCTTTATTTGCAAATATTTGCAAACACAGAGTACGTGAACTGAAAGCACAAACTTCCATCTACAAGATCTATTCAAAGATATTTATCCCCTTTTGTCCCCTTTAGGGAAAAAATCTTTTTAAATTTGGTAGTTTTGCATTTTTTCTGCATAATTTTCGATCAGCAGCATCAAAAATTATCACCAAAGACCGTAACAAACTCGAGTTTTTTATGAAAATGCTTATATTTTTATATTAATCCATCTCCGTTAATTTATTAACATTCATATCACAGACAAACAGACATAACTAATCGAACATTTTTCACTACAAATCATGGTCACTAACACACCTGCGCCATCTGTTGAGCACACTGTGATGGATGACTAAGCTGAACAGATGGCAGTAGTGTTTTAACGTCAAACCTAAAGGGGACAAAAGGGGACAAACAATTTTGAATAGATCTTGTAGATGGAAGTTTGTACTTTCAGTTCACGTACTCTGTGTTTGCAAATATTTGCAAATAAAGGAATAAGATATCTTGCAAAAACGTATATTTTTTACACTTCAACCTTAACAACTTTTCTAATACAATAACTAGCAACTATCTTGTATCTTCAAAGTGTGCATCATTTTATACCCTAAAAGTCATCTTTTCAGAGTTTTAAAATTCAAATTGAAATAAAAAAATTACACCAAAAAAACTGTTTTTTTAAGTCCTACCCTAAGGAAAGTTATAAAAACTGATATATATATATATATATATATATATATATATATATATATATATATATATATATATATATATATATATATATATATATATATATATATATATATATATATATATATATATATATATATATATATATATATATACATATATATATATATATATATATATATATATATATATATATATATATATATATATATATACAGCAATTCCATGAAAAAAAGTTATACGATCTCTCAGAATTTTATAATATTCGGTAGGATTGTTCAACATCGAAAAATATTAGACCCGTATTTTTTATTTCGTTATTAGACTGGACCTTTCTGCGTTAGACTGGTCCAAAAAATCGTGATTTTTCAAAATCTTCAATTTTCAAAAATTTATAACTCCTAAACCGTTCAACCGATTTTAGTCATTTTTGGCCATTGTATTGGTATTTTTTGAATTTCCAAACAAAAATACGAAACCTTTGAATATATCAATTTTTGTATGAAAAAATACAAAACAAATAGTTTTTCTTGAATTTGACTGCGAGGGGCCTCAACGACTCCTTGTTTTAGTATTTTTAAATGAAAGAGCATTCAATTTTACATAACATATCAAAAAATTGGAGATGTTCTGCGTGTCGTTTTGGAGATACAATTTTTTAAATAATAAATCATTACTCTTCATTTTATTCATCACCCGCCTGTAGAAACGATGAAGATGCATGGTAGATTACCATGCGTCTCCATCCAATCAAACCTATGACTAATGAAATCTATGAGTAGGTCACAGAATGTCAAGTAAATATTATATAATAAATAATATTTACTTGACATAATATATAATATTATAGCAACTAAGACTAATGAGACTTTAGGTAGATATTGACAATTTGATTACCTAACATTCTTTTCGTTACACAGAGGGCATTGGTATTATTATTTAAAGAAGAACCGTTGATACGTATTGACTACCTACTGTAGATGTAGAATGTTTATCGACCTGTGAGATTGAATTGAATTGTTTCTCGGCTGTAGCGATCAGGTCTACTCGCTGACGGGAGGGAGTAGAGTGGAATTTCTAAAGCGGAGAAGCAGCAGAGTGAACAACATCTCTTTCATTTCATACTCGTCGCTCGCTTGCGTTATCTGTTATTCTGTTGCTTTCTCGCTTTAGAAATTCCGCTCTACTCGCTCCCGTCTGCAAATAGACCTGATCGCTACAGCCGAGAAACAATTCAATACCTATTGTAGTCTAGGCTGCAGTTCACTTCACTTGATCGTAGCCTTGTTTCGATTTAAACTGGATTGATGATGGCGGCTGCCCTTGCTGCTTTAGTGGCCTGGATTTTCCATTGTTTTTTTTATCGTCTTCACAATGGTGATACATAGGAGTATCCCAACCATGATGATGAGTAGGTTCAGCTTCTGGTCGTGGTCACTTAGGATACTGGTGTGTACTTCCCGGGTTTGTATGATGGTGACGTCCTAGTCACCACTTTGCTCTGCTTGTTTCGATTTGTCGTTACCCATTACAGTTGATAACACATAAGAAAAGTCGGCGTATAGTATGACAGGTCGACAAAATGGCGGCGACACAGAATGTACGTACACCCAAAATAAAAAAGCAAGATTGTAATGCAATTTCGCATGATTTGGTTTCATTTCTCGTAATGGATCGCAACTTGGAGAAAGAAAGCAACATTGGTCGTGGGCAAAAAAGCAACACATCAATTCGATTAGAAAAATTCAATGTGTGCGTGATGTTGTACAGTTGATTAGTAGTAGTAAACTCAATGGCGCACAAAAAAAAAGATTACCATCCGCTTCCGAGAGTCGAACCGCGACCGTCAGCATGACGGCTCTTCAATGTAACCATTCAGTCACCACAACAAGTTGAGGTGAATGGAATAAAAGTCCTACAGTTTCTTCGGTTTTTGAGGCACTGAAGCAAATTTCGGTCGCACACACTTACATGGCTTCGTTTATTTCATAAACCGCATGGTGACTTGATGAGAGGGCGATAGGAGTGTGATGACGAGTGCAGATAAAAATAGAACACTTGACAGCGGAATAGCAACAGAGGCATACGGCGTAGCGGCGTTCTGTGCCATTGTCTCACCCATATTGAGAAGTTGTTGACGGTTGAACAAAAACCCAACGGTTGCTGCGATTGTCGAGGCACTAGGCACACAGCGATAACCACTTGCACACACTTGCATGGCTTTGTTTATACCATAAAAAGCTTTGTGGAACATGATGGGCAAATTTGCCTTTTCAGAATCATGCGGATTTCTCAAGATATGATTGCAAAAACTGCAAAATTGCAATTTTGCATTTTTTGCTACAATTTCAACTTTTGGGTGTATAAAATTAGATCAAAGAAAATCATGAATTATACATTAGTGTTAAGAACTAAATTCATACATACAATTAAACTTTGTAACCATTCTTATGAAACTGACCAGAATTACCAATATGGTTAAATGGTCATTAAATAAACAACAACAACAACAACAACTTATGTGTTACAGAACACTTCGCACTTTGATTGTGTACCACACACTACCGACAATATTTACACTCACTTGATTAGTTTGTCGCATTATAAAAACTCTTCCAGTTCGGGATAATTTTGTCAGAGACAATAATCATAAAAGAGAGAACTCTTATTAGCTTGCCGAGAATAGATAAATCCCCCATATTATACCTACGTATCACGCAATCTGAAATCAACTTATTAGCACTGACGAGTATAAACCTCTTTAAGGCAAACTAAACCCTGATTAGGCATAATAGTAAAAATACGGCGAAGAACTAATTTGTCAGTCAATATTGTTCTCGATGTCGAAACATCTCAATCGATGAACCGTCCACCAAACGCTACCCGAACAGACAACTTCCGAAGTTTTGTGTAAGCAATCAACAAACACATCATCTCTTTGATGTGGGAACAATCGCTGACGCCTCCTCCTCTTCCTCCACATCACAAACAAATCATCAAAGCAATCGTCGTCCGTCGAGAGCATCATCACATCACACCTCTTGTTTCGAAATGCCATTCTCCAGCAAGGGCACGAGCGCAGTAAGAAACCGATCACCACCAATCAAGGCCAACTAGACGAATAAATAACCGATTAGTTTCGTCTCGAGCCCCTTTTCCGGCTGCAAATGAGCCCTTATCGAGCTCTAATATGGATTCGTTCGAAAATCCGAAGACAAAACAAAAGAGGGAGTGTGAAGAAGCAAACATTCCCACAGATGTGACCTTTCCGCCGGACGGACCCCCAAGGCAAACGAAGCAGTTCGTCGTCCGACCCAACTTATCGATAGGTACAAAGGTTAGCTCCCTCGTTCGGTGGCTGGTGGCTGAAACGGGTGGGCGGTTTGTGTTGGCACAAACGGCAACCGAAGGAAAGGTTGTCTCTGATTTATTATTAATTACCCTCAAATGTGTCGGAGCAAACCCGAATCGGGACCGACCCGGAACGTTGGGCTATAGATTTCAATGCTTGTTCGTGATCCAATATTTATCGGTAACACATTCGGCTTCGCTGGCTCGGTGTTTGTTTGCCCTTGAAAACATGTGGATTGAATAAATTGAGGATACCGTCTCGGAGCGGGGAATTCGATGAAAATTCAATCACTTTGCGTCTGATTGCTTCGAAAGCGATTACTGGTGGGGAATTTCAAGTACGGAATTAATTCCACAGCATCGAAATCGGCAAGGTGTGATTCTACACTCGATCTAAATTTATTTGCATCGACTTAGAGACCAAATATACCCGAAATGTTGGGTCTGGGGAAGAAATTGAATTCCAGCCGATCGAAGCTCGTGGAATAATTGAACGAAGGAGACGAAGGTCGATTCGGAGCTGACTGTGACTGCCGAGTGGGCGCCATTCTTGTCGATCGGAACCTATGCAGCAGAAGCAAGTTCACGCTTTAATAAACACCCAGCAGGCCATGTCTTGCTGTTTCGCCACCATTATTATAAAACATCATGACACAACTACCGGTAGTCAATAATTCATTGACTTTTGACACGTCTGGCAGAAATTGGTCGTGTCTAGAAGTGTAGTCGTTGTGCACACGTAGGTGTGGGTCTCGCAGTTGCATATTAATAAACCAGAAAATTGGAAGCAATAAAATAGTCTTCCGATTTGATTTTTTTTTCAACTTTGGTTGGAAGGTAGGGAAGTCTCGTGTCAAGTTTAAAATTGTGTAATTGAGAGCGTGTGACTTTTTTGTATCTATGAACTTCGACTTCCGTCGTCGTTCGGTCGGTGGTTTGCGTGTCGAACGGACGGTCACAGATGGGGGCTTACAGGAGTTGAAACAGATGGGGGCTTACAGGAGTTGAAACAGTTCAAGGTGAAGAGCTTTTTCCCTGGCACGATCTGGAGCTGACCGACATTATATTTTCGTTTGTTCATAGTGCAGTATGTGACGATATTTGTGCAACCATTCGATCTGATCGATACGTATAATCTTGTTAGGGGTCAAGAGACTTATTCAAACTCGTTATTTTTGCTATCAATTTCATATCGGGTTCTAGTCATCACTTTTAGTTTAAACTGATTTGGTAGAAAACTGACTTTAGACAAACCAACAAATATTTGACGCTCTTTTTAAAAAGCATTCGCCTGCTACGACTCGATGCCAACACCAATGCATAAGATTGGATATTATGTTGGAAGCACAATGATACACTCTACAGTGTTACCGCCCAAACACAACGATAACGAAAACGGAACGGAAAACGGCAATTTTGTCAGTTGCTGCAAATAACTTCGATATGTCCATTTAGAATCGGCTTGCATCTAAGGAGTGTATCGAAAAGTAGTTATAAACTTCCAAATAATAAAATAGGCATGAAAACATGGTTAAAATTAACATACTATTTCAGTTTACTATAGCTTAACATGTTTACAAAAGATCCAAACGGAAAAACTAGTCATCATGTTCATTTCTGTAGAATGCCCGTACCTTTGATTTGACACCTGCCATCAAATTCTGCACAGTGACCTTTGTGCACTTCCTGGATGCCGCTGCCCAATTTTTCTTAAAATCGGTCATGTTTTGGGACACTGTACCATCCTTCTTAAATATACGCTTGACTATTGCCCAATAGCGTTCGATCGGTCGCAACTGGGGACAGTTTGGTGGGATGATGTCTTTTTCTAGGAACTTGATGTTATTCTCCGTCAGCCACTGTAGAGTGGATTTGGCGTAATGTGCCGATGCCAAATCTGGCCAGAAGAGAGGAGGGACTGGTGCTTTCTATACAATGGTAGCAACCTGTTCTTCAAACATTCCTTTTGATAAATCTCAGCATTTATAGTTCCTTTTGTATAGAAAATTGAAGAACGCAAGCCACATGTGCAAATAGCTTGCCAAATGAGCACCTTCTGACCGAATTTCTCCATCGCAACAGTCGTATCTGCGGTTGGCACACGTTCCCCAACAGATTTAGTATAAAACTGCGGCCCCGGTAGCGTTCTTGAATCTTCCTTAACGTATGTTTCGTCATCCATCAAAATGCACTGGTCGACATTGTCCAAAATGCAGCTGTACAGCTTTCGAGCCCTGGTTTTGGCACGAGACTTTTGTTCGGAGTATGTTTGGGCACTTTCTGCTTTTGTACGTCTTCAAGTCATTCCTGCGCTTGATTCGTTGAATCATTCCGATGCTGGTCCTGAACTTCTTGGCTAGATCGCGAGTAGAGGCAGATTTGTTCCGTTGAATATAATCCACAACTTCTTGGTCCAAATCAGGGTTGCTGGAGCCGGGTTTCCGGCCACTTCTTAGGTAAATCCTTGAGGGAGCACTCCTTACCAAACTTTTCGATGATGCGTTTTACACTTGCCGGGTGAACATTTACTCTTTTCGCAATCTGGTTGTAAGTAACACCCTTTTCGGTGCACCAAGTGTGCAGAATTTTCTTTTTAGTCTCAAATTCAATTCGCGACATTTTGAATACAACTTTATCAACGGAAATGAATGAACCGAATAATCATTTTTGACATGTAAACAAAGCAAATGGCGCTTACACGCTAAAAATATATACAGTAGTTTATGCGTAATAACGCATCGAATGTTTATAACTACTTTTTGATACACTCCTTAGCCTGTTTTCTTTCTGACAAGCAGGCATACACAGATCGGGCTTTGCCGTTTGCCGTTGCCGTTATCATTGTGTTTGGGCCTTTAGACGTTCATTTAGCCGACTCTTATTTTTTCTATGCATTTCAGAAAAAATACACAACTCAATTATCAATAGCTAATCAATAGACAATCAATAGCTAATGTTAATGTTAATGACCGCCATTATTTCAGATTACTTCCAAACTACGGTTTGACATCGTAGGCAGTGTTGCCATGTCGATTTGCCCAAAACTGTTGAATTGCTGTTTTATGACTTAAATTCTATCAAACTGATGTCCGTTTGCATAAACCATTACAGTCAATATTCAACAGAATGTAGAAGGAGATGTTCGCTCATCACCATGAGGCACCAAGAGTGCACATTACCCGGGTAGAGGTGAATTGCATATCAATAACATACTAATAACATACCTTGTCATCTCAACTGGATTTGACATTTTTGACTTATTAAGGAATAACACTTAATTGCAATGTAACTACGAAATATTTTATCATTGCATTTTGTTGTTGTTATTTAGATATTTTATAAATAATTTGAAAAATCATTAAATAACAACTTAATGGTAAATTTTGGCATCACAAGTAATTTGGATTTCATTAAGTTATTTTGTTTCTTTTGCGCAATTTATGAATTTAAATGAAAGAAGTGATATTCAAGGAAAGATATTTTAAAATATTGAATTAAATAAATATATTGTATTACTTTCTCTTTTTATTTTGAAGTCAATAAACAAACAGACATCAATCAACTTAAGTGCAAATCTTACACTTTCATATATAGTAAATTTTTTTATCAGTCAGTTTTATGTGCATGTTTATACATTGCCGAATGAAGTCGTTAATTCTCATCACTTTAAAAATGTCAGTCGTTACGTAATAATAGACTTTATTGAAGAGCTCTTCACAGTGTAGCAGTTGATCAACGATGTAGTTAGTGCTGTCCTTATCACATAGAATTTCTTGAATATTGTAGAAATTTTAGATCCATTAATTATCATAAAGGAAGCCTTGACATGATCTGTTTGTGAATGAGGAAGAGAACTTACCGTTCACCAGTTATTCCTATTTAAAAACTAGAATTACCATTATTTTGATTTTTTAGCGTCAACAATTAAATTTACCATTATTTAGATCTTCCAGAGAACAACTTATTGTGTTATTATTATGTAATCAACACCTCGCTTATAACTCATTATGCAATTCTTCTTTTGTAAATATTTTGTTCTTAGTTTGTTCTTATAATGGCAAAATTTATTATTTCTTAGAAGTTCCCTCGAAGTATTTCAGTTATTATGTTTGTTGTTTAAACTCCTATCTCAAACAAACTAATGTCAAATTTTGCCATTCAGTTATTTTGTATAAATGTTAAAATTTGTCATTCATGTGCAATTCTCTTCTACCCGGGTAATGTTTTTGCTAGAATAATAGATATGAAGAGAAAGTGTTGAAAGTTTCGTCAGTGTACGGCAGGTAGGAAATCGAACAGATGTTTTGAAAAGTTGAGCGAAAGAGCATGTGTCCAGTTGTACTCGAACCAAGGACGTCATCCTTTGGCGAGAGTTCCTCTCCCATGTGCGCATCAAAACAGAGTGCACACAATATATCGCTAGAATAACTATCACAAGCCATCAGTGGTACATGAGCGCTTTCCATACGTCATCTTTTGCCTGTTGAGGTAGCGGATTCGTCCATGCCTCGACCTACCCCGCAGTGGGATTTTAGGCAAAGGGTGACGTCCTTGGTTCGAGTACTACTGGACGCATGCCCTTTCGCTCAACTTTTGAAAACATCTGTTCGATTGTCTTCTGTGTGAAAAATTGAAAAAAAGATATCAGTTTAATTTGGATGCAAGCACCAGGAAGCAGCCAAAAGTTGGTTGAATAATGCACGCATTTTGAATTGACGGTTTATCATTAGTGTATTTATAATTATCGGAATAGTCATTTTTCAACAAACGTAAAAAGGCGCATTTTCCTGCTGAGAAACGATACTGTCATTCGCGTCGTTAATAATATGACTGATCAAAACATCTTCCGAAAACTCCAGGTACATGTTAGCGTTTTTTTTTTTTTTTGTTGGGGTGTAGAACCACTGCGTCCACTGAGTTGAGTTTTTGTGGTATACCCCTGTTTACTATACTAATTCGCATCTAAAAGCTAGATCATCATTTGTCAAGTGACCAGCCTAAGGCGCGTCTCCCAGTCAGGCAAAATTGAGTTTATAAAACCCACCACCTTTCCAGGATTTGCAGTCCAAATTTTTTTAGGTTGCATATAGCCACTGTTCAGAAATTTAAGTCTGCTCTTGTACAAAGCATCACAACTGCAAAGCAGATGTTCCGAGGTTTCACGTTCCATGTTACAGAAACGACAGATATCATTCTGAACCTGGCCAATGTTTTTCAAATGATATCTACTCGGGCAATGTGCGGTTACCAGGCCAGTATAGGTACAAAGAACTCGCTTATTGGGCTCCAGAAGCTTTTTACTAATTGTAACATTTGGAATTATAAACCTTTTCGCTTGAGAACACTTTGTGGTGACCAACCAATTGGTCATCACCCTTTGCTCTTCCCAAGATTTTAATTCCATTTTAATGGCACAGTATGATATACCGCAGAATGGTTCTGGGCCAATAAACTGTGCATTTGAACCTTGTTTAGCAAGCTCGTCTGCCCTTTCATTGCCTTCAATGCCACAGTGTCCCGGAACCCAGAATAAATTTACCGAGTTCTCTTGGCACACCTTTCGTAGTGAAACAATGCATTTCCAGACAAGTTTGGGTGTACATTTATAAATACTTAACGCTTTGAGTGCCGCTTGGCTGTCTGTAAGAACACAAATATTTGCATATCTGTAATTTCTCTTCAGACAACCGTAACACAATTTATTATAGCAAAGATCTCCGCTTGGAAAACCGTTGGATAATTTCCCATCGCCACTGAGATTTCTACCCCAGGGCCGAAGATTCCTGCTCCCGTTTTTGTTCCAATTTTTGAGCCATCTGTGAAGAATTTTATGGAGCCATGACGAATAGTGGGACCTCCGACTTCTCAATCTATACGTGACGTTTCACATATGTTGTAAGGGATGTCATGGTTTTCCACAGGTTTCATCCAGTCTCCATTCTTCAAAAGAAATGATTAAACTTCAAAGAGGTTTGAAAAGCTTTGGCAGTTTGTCAATCTTCCCAGTAGTTTGCATAGCTTTCAAGTAGTTTGTAAAACTTCCAGGGAGTAGTTTGTTAAAGCCCAAAGAAGTTTGCAAGAATTGCAAGACGTTCGAAAAAAGCCCCCAGTGATTTCGACAAAAAAATTCCAAGCAGTTTGGGAAACTCTCATACAATTTATAATGTTTTTAAGCAGTTTGTTAAATTTCTAAAAGTTTTGTAAAAGTTTCAAGTTGCGACAACTTCAAAGTAGTTGATGAAACTTTCAAGCAGTTTGTATAATTTCCATCCCGTTTCATTTTACTTAATTTTTGGGTACAGTATTATCCTATCTCTTTTTCTCTCACAGAAATGTTACTCAATTTTCGTTAAAAAGTGGACCAACTAAATTTTTGAGTAGATCCACTTTTAACGAAAATTGAGAAACCTTTTTGTGAGAGAAAAAGAGATAGGATACAATTGTACCCAAAAATTGAGTAAAATTAAACGGGAGTGTACCAACACGCTAAAACACCATCTCTTTCATTTGTATACTGTTCGATTTTTTTTCCCCACGGAAAAACAGGGACAGACATACAAATGAAAAAAATCTGTTTTTAGCATGTTCACTGTAACCGGCCAGTACCCATTATTGGGTAAAAATGTACCCATTTTTTGATAGTATATGAAGCTGTCAAAAAATTAATACTTTTAAAATCAAACTAATGCATACTAACTACCCATTTTTATTTTCAATGAGAGACCATAAAATTGGTATTTGTCTACCCATTAATGGGTAAACAATGTCTTAGAATTCTCCTAGCTTGCTTTGTACAGTTGAAAGTGCTATGCTCGAAAAATAAAAAATAAACTTCTAAACCAAAAACAGAGAGGCACGATAATAATTTAATATAATAATACAAAATGCTTCAATTTCATCAGAAGAATCGTACTTCGGAGTATCTTTACGTGGAACATTGATTAGCTTAAACCAGAACTTCCTGGGCACAGTGTGAACACATTTTTTTAAGAAGCACAATTTGACTGATGTTATGTGTAGTTTATAATATAATCTTATAACATGTGAAAAAACCTTTAAAGGATTGCAGTGTCCGGATTCAAAATGCGGGGCTTTCATTGAAGGTTATGTTTCCTAGCTGAAATTTCATAAACAGAACACCAGTTCAAAGAATACCGTTGCATTCAAATGCCGTTTTTGTAGGCAAACTGTAAATCATTTGATTAAATCTATGTGGAAGTCACTGCACGCTGAACAAAGCGATTTAGATGATTGAATGTATAAGAAGCATTTTTTTTCTACTATAATTTTAAATAAATAAACAAAACGTAAGTAATAATAAGGAATTTGCAAAAAGGTTTTCTCAACAAATAAATACACAATAACAAAAAAAAATTCAGTAAATGGGATCTATTATGTTTGTGCAAATCCTTATTATTCAATATCACAACTAGAAAAATCACGAAAAATTGGTATTTCATACCCATTTTGCAAATAAAATACATTTGAAAAAAAAAATGAGTATTCCTACATAACAAACATTTTTTTTAAATAGATGTAAAATACCCGATAGCCTGACACACAGGCCTTTTACCCATTTATGAACCCAGAAATGGGTGATATTTTACCCACTAATGGGTACTTACCGGTTACAGTGTACGCTTTGCGCGCGGCGCCAGAACCGATTACGATGTGACAGGGGCATCACAAGTGCTGCCAGAATAACTTTCCAGTAGTTTTACAACTTTTTTATCAGTTTGTGAAGCTTTCAAAATATTAAAAAAAAAAAGTCAATTGCAAAATTTACAAACAGATGTTAGAATTCCAAGCTGTTTTTTAAAACTTCCAAACAAAATCTAAGCTGTTCAAGAAAGTTAAACCGAGCAATTTGTAAGTCTAAGAAGGGGTTTGTAAAATATTTAGGCGGTTTTTGACACTACCAAATAGTTTGTAAAGCTGCGAGGCAAAATGTTCAACTTTTTTATTTAAAATTACCAAGCATTTTGTAAAACAGTCACGCAGCATAAGAAGTTTCCAAGCGTTTTGTAAAACATCCAAGAATTTTGTTTAAATTCCGAGCAGTTTGAAAAACTTCCAGACAGTTCGTAAAATTTCCAAGTAGTCTGTAAAACTTCCAAGCAGTTAGTAACATTTCCAAGTAGTTTGTAAAACTTTCAAGCAGTTTGTTAAAACACTCAAAAGTTTTTAAAAATTTTCAAGCTGTTCTTTAAACTTCCAAACAGTTTTTAAAACTTCAAAACAGTTTGGAAAACTTCCAAATAGATTGTTACACATTCGAGCAGTTTGTTAAACTTGCTAGGAGGTATCAATCTTCCAAGAAAAATGTATAGCTTCTAAGCAACATGTGAAACATCCAAGCAGTTTGCAAAACTTCAAAGCAGTTTGTAAAACTTCCAAGCATCTTATAATGTTTTCATGCAGTTTGTAAAGTTTTTTGTCAAATGTTTGTTAAATTTTCAAGCAGAGTGCAATACTCACAAAAAGGATGTGAAACATGAGTGACGTTTGAAAAACTCCCGAGTTTTGACAACATCAACGAAGCTCATGAAAGTCCAAGTAGTTTGTCTATTTTCAAAACAGATTGCAACATTGCGCATTTAAGGGTTAGGCAGATTGCAAAATTTCCAAGCAGTTTAAACATTGTAGTAGTTTATGAAAAACTCAAGAAATTAAAAAAAAATGCAAGATGTTTGGAAAACTCCAAGCTCTTCGAAAAAATTTCAATCAGTTTGTGAAACTTTTAACCAGTTTTTGTAAATTCCCAGCACTTTGTTGAAGTTATAAGCAGTTTGCAAAGCTTTCAAGCAACTTGTGGGTTTTTAAAGCAGATTTAAATGTTTGTTAGTAGTTTGTAAATCTTCCAAGCAGTTTATGGAAGTTTTAAGCGGTTTGTCAAATATAATTGCAGGTGATAAAAGTTGCACGTAGTTTGCACGTAGTTTGCACGTAGTAAAATTCATAGCAGTTTATAAAGCATCCATCCAGTGTGTTAAACTCCTAAGCTTGTTTTGAATTTTTTTGAACCAGTTTTTTAAACATCTAATTAGTTTATTAAACCTTCAAGCAGTTTGTACACTAGCAAGCATTTTATAAAAAGTTGAAGCTTTTTTTAATCTTCCAAGCAGTTCGTTAAACTCCAAAGCCGCTTTTAAAACTTTCTAGGAGTTTATAGAATTTTAAAGCAGTTTGTAAGCCCTTAAAGCAGACTGTTAAGGTTTTAAGTTTTCAAAATTGCTTCGTAGTTGTAGTGTGTAAAAATGTAAACCCTTAAATGCACACGATACGAAAGGATTATCATTAGAAAAAATCTGTTTAAACACGTTCACTGCTGTAAAACAAACAAAATGCTTCGATACAGTGTTTCCAGTTCACACCACTGCTTCATCGAAGTCTATATAACGATTTCACTGGATTATTTCCCCAAAAGGAATAGAATTAATTCATTTTCAAGCCTTTTCCAGTACGTTGTCTTAAAGCAACATTGCGCATTTAAGGTTTCAGCAGATTGCAAAATTTCCAAGCAGTTTGAACAATATTGAAGTAGTTTATGAAAAACTCAAGAAATTAAAAAAAAATGCAAGATGTTTGGAAAACTCCCGAATTTGACCACTGGAAAGAGGTTAATAAAACTTCTCAGCAGTTTGAAAATCTTCCAAGCAGACTCAAAAAATGGCAAGCAGCTTTTGAAACTTCACAACAATTTGATTAATTTTGAAACTGTTTGTTAAACTTTCAAATAGATTGAAAAACATCTAAGAAGATTGTAAAACTTCGAAGCAGTTTCTTGCCTTCAAAAAGTAATGGAAGCAATATAAAAAATTACCAAGATTTTGTTTAAATTATCAAGCAGTTTGTAAAAGTTCCAAGCATTTTAGGAACCTTCCAAGCGGTAAAATATAATCGCATTTTTTAAAAGTTGTACGCAGTTTGTCAAACTTTCAAGCAGTTTGAAAAACTCCCAAGCAGCTTGTGAAATTTCCAAAAAAATTGAAAATTTTTCAAAGCGATTTTTAAAATTTTCTAGCAGCTTGATGGACTCCCACATAGTTTTAAAGCAGTTTATAAAGCATCCATCCAGTTTGTTAAACTTCAAAGCAGTTTTATATTTTTTTAAGTAGTTTTTCAAACTTCTAATCTGTTTATAAATTTCAATCAGTTGGTGGTCAGCATTTGAAAACATATAAACCCATTTATGAAACTTCCAACCAGGTTTTAAAATTCCAAAGCTGCTTCTAAAACTTTCTAGGAGTTCATAGAACTTAAAAGCAGTACAACCTCCAAGAAAATTGTTAAAGTGCTAATAAGTTTTCAAAAACGCATCGTAGTTGTAGTGTGTAGAAATGTCAAGCAGATTGCAAAATTTCCAAGCAGTTTGACAAATATTATAGTAGTTTATTAACAACCCACGAAGCTTATGAAACATGCGAGATGTTTGGAAAACTCCTGAATTTTGACAACTTGAGACAAACTTCTCAGCACTTTGAAAATCTCCGAAGCATACTCTAAAATTGATAGGCAGCTTATTATACATCGAAACAATTTGTTTAATTTTGAAACTGTTTGTAAGACTTGCAAGCAGATTGAAAAACATCAAAAAAGTTTGTAAAACTTCGAAGCAGTTTTTTGCCTTTCAAAGAGTTTGTAATGGAAGCAATATAGAAAATTACCAAGAATTTTTTCAAATTTTCAAACAGTTTGTAAAAATTCCAAGAAGTTTGGAAAACTGTCAAGCATATTATAATGTTTCAAGCAGTTTTTTAAACTTCTTAATATATTGAAAAAAAGAAATCCAGTTTTAGCAACTGACTTAAGAAACATGGAATCAGTTTGTAAAATGTCTGCAATTCGCTAAACTTCCAAGCCGTTGAAATACTAAGAATTTTGTAAAATTTCCAAGCAGCTTGTGAATTTTTTGGTTGTGGAAAGACGCTTTTGCAAATGGCTCGAAAGGAGTCACGTATGAGAATGGTGAGTCCTTTCGTCTGTTTTTTTTTTTTTTCTATTGTCTTTTTGTTAGTTAGTGTAACGTTTGCAAATTTAATGCGGCGTTTCGAATTTTTTTCAGTCTTTTGTAGTTAGTCAGTGTTGTGATATTTATGTGCCGTGAGAATCTGCTGGAGCAGTTTTCTCGAACCAGAATTAAAAAGTGATTGTATTGTTCCGTATGCGCTAGAATTATATAACTTAACTCCTTTGGAGCATTTCACCAGCCGTATAAGGATCTTGCCGTCCATAGAGACGCTGTCGATACTGCCTCAAAAGGTGTTTCATTTTCAAGTTTGCTTTCAGTCATGTTCATTTCAACTGTTTTGTAAGGTGTCGTGTCGTCTTTTTATCTGTTTGTTATTTAGTTTTACTTATTTTCATTATTTTTTCACGATTTCGGCAGTCTATTGTAGTTTGTGAATTTCATCATGTCATTCCACATGCAGTTTTGCCATGAGTATGCGGGTCGTATTTTATATTCATGGGTTGTTTTAAGTATTCTTTCGTGATAACTTCTTTATGATAATGTATGGAAAAATGTTCAGTTTGGCAGTTCGAATTTTCTTGTTAATGGTTCTAAATATTGTTAATTCGATGCAATATGTGGGTTTTCTATTTATTCTACGACGTTATTATTTTCACCATGGTGATTTGAGTAGTTTCTTTGGCTTTTATCTTCTGTTTGCTCTGTTGAGTAATTACATCATCTATTGCCGGTGCACATTCTAAAAGCTGCGTTTTCTTCAAAACTAGGTTCCTAAAATTATATAAGCAAAATTTCCTCGCACTAAAAGACCTCGATAAAAGTATAGCATTTACGGTTACCATTCCCATTTTCATCTCATTTCTGATATCGTACTTTTTATTCATTGTTGATTTTGATTATTTCAGCTTTTTCAACTGATTCTATATGATCAAATGCAGTGTTTCTACTATTTGCAAATACTGTACTTGACCTTTGACGACCATCTCAAAACTATAATGATCATCGATCAGAAGTACTAAAGGATTTTCAGAAACAATTTTGGGCAGCATTTCCACTGATCTGGCAACACTTGCTTCTTTCCAAAATGGTAAAGAATCAGACCAGCCCTGGGACCTGGTAGTTGAAGTTAAGCTACCTCAAGGTTTTTCCAGTGCCCAGGAATTCGTGCAAGCCATTTTAATGAATTTTTCAAAAAAAATTAGGATTCTCTGAATGAATTACTTTAGGAAATGAATCATAGATTTCATGTAGTTCTTTCATGTGTCCTCTAGCGATTCCTTTAGAATCACAAAACTTCACAAGTCCAGAGAAGACTCAGAAAATTTCATTACAAGAAAGTTTGATAAAACGGCCGATGAAATTTCACAACAAACTCCTGACTGAATCCCTGGAAGAATATCTAAGAAGTGTATCGAAAATAAGCTATCCACAAACTTTCTTTCAAATTATGTTGAAAACCGATATTTTATTCATACAAAAAATTGATCCTTTGTTGTACGAGGTTAAACTTGAACATAATGAAGACCGGGTGAAATTTAAGTTATTCCTTCACGAATTTTCGAACTTTGGATCTAATGCTCTTCATCAAGTTCCGGACAAGTGTTGCATCGCATTTTTTGGACGCTTGAACCCAAATTTTTTGAACTCCTGCATGTTTCCAGCTGCCTTACCAGTCTTCTTGGAAACCCTCTTCACGATTGCCCAGTAACGTTCGATGGGCCGACGCTGAGGGCAATTTGGTGGATTGATATGTTTCTCAACGAAATCTATACCCTTTTTCGCAAGCCAATTGAGAGTGGTTTTGGCATAGTGAGCCGACGCTAAATCCAGCCAAAACAGTGGAGGTGTACTATGCTTCTTATATAAAGGCAACAATCTCTTCTGGAGACAGTTAGATCGATAGATTTCCGCATTTATAGTTCCGGTAGTGTAAAAAATGGTTGACTTCAAACCACAGGAACATATTGCTTGCCATACCAGTACCTTTCGACCGAATTTCTCCACTTGAATCGACCTGTCCGCATCGCTCATATCCTCCCCAACGACTGCAGTAAAGTATTGTGGATCTGGAAGAGTTTTTGAGTCCTCCTTTACATAGGTCTCATCGTCCATCAAAACGCATGCATCCGGACGCTGCAAAAGACACGAATACAATTTCCGGGCCCTTGTTGCTGCTCGCTTCTTCTGTTCTGCACTTTGTTTCGAGATTTTCTGCTTCTTGTAGGTCTTCAGGTGGTTTCGCCTCTTGATACGCTGGATCATTCCGACACTCGTTCCTGCTTTTTTGGCCAAATCACGTATTGACATTGATTTGTTCTTCATGATTAGAGATACCACTTTCTGCTCCAGTTTCGGGTTGGAAGAACCGGGTTTTCTGCCTCTTCCTGGTAGCTCATCCAAAGAATAGTGTTCCCCAAACTTATTTATGATGGTTTTAACACTCACATGATGAATTCCAAACCACTTCGCCAATTTTCGCATAGTAATACCCTTCTCACTTAGCCATGTGTCCAGTACCTTAATTTTCACTTCCTTTTCAATACGCGACATTTTGAAAACGCAGAATTTGAACCGCACAAACAAGTAAACAAATGAAAGCTGACAGTCAAACGCACAGCATGCAGTGTTCAGAGCATAAAAAAACCCTCACAAATACATGCGTACTACGCAAATGTATGTGGATAGCTTATATTCGATACACTCCTTACAAACTCCTGAAGTATATTTATAAAAAAAATTTCATTGAATACTTGAGAAATCCTATAAATTTTCTTAAAAAAATTGCACAAAAAATTTATGGATAAATCATGTAGAAGCACACAAACAAACTGACTTTTATCTGTCACTGACGTGTCAGAGGCAGTTATGCTCTTTTGCACTATGGGCCTAAAACAGCACACTGAAAGTAAAATTGTTAAAAAGTTGGATCCTAAAATGTACTAACTTTTTAGATTTGAGGTTTTTCTGAAATTGCCAAAAATCTCAAAGATCTAGGTTGATTTTAAAAATCTGTTATTTTTACAAACACATATTTGTATGAAAAAAAATCTCTGTCAATCTAGATAAATTTGTGCATGTGGCAACCCTGAGCAAGAGAAGACGGGTTGCTAATCTCAGATAGAAAAGGCCTGCTTCTGAGCTTTCATTTGCTTAGTAAATGAATGTTCACCGTGAAGTAAATGAAGATTCAGCTAAACTTATCAGCGAAGCAATGTGATCCACCCCAAAACGATCGAAAATGAAATGCTTGGAAAGCACAAAATGTGTCACCCACTTTACATGCACGGAAACTTACGGAAGAGGAAGCATTTTGTTTCAATATTGACGGAAATTTTTCTAAATCTTTGGATAAGCGTGAGACAGAACTACAAAATTTGTGACGTTCTCAAATCTTATCCACTTTTAAACTTCTTTATATTTTTGAAAAAACAATCCAGTTTTAACAACTGATTGATGAAACTTCCAAGCAGTTGGTAAAATGTGCAAGCAGTTTGTTAAGTGTATGTTTATTGACACAAGATTTGATCTGAAACTAATCATCAATATCCCCAATTACACAATTTTTGCCTTACTCCTGCAACAATTTGTTGTCATTTCTGATGATGTGAGAATATACTCATGATGAAATTCCAATAACGAGGTGCATTAAGCGTTAAATAGTTAAAGTTGGGATACAAATAAAAAATAAGGCAGATAGCAAAACAATTTCCTTAAATAAAATCATATAGCTTAGTTCAAACAACTATCAGAAGCAACTTTCGAACAAATATTCCTTAAACAACTACTCGGGAACTCCCATCCAACCAAAGTGCATTCCTAAACCAACTAAACCCCATCGGATTGATTGAACCGGAAAATTGTCATTCGCCCATGATTCTACCATTGCATTTAACTATTTCTAACCGAACGGTACTCACCTCCAACCCTCTGGCAGAGAGGCAACAGCTTCTTGACTTTCTTGCCTTGCCCGGAACTTGCCAATGGCTGCTCTTCCCCGCAAGCCACTCTGTATCTCTTTCTTCTGATTGTGGATTTCTTACCGACGACGGCAGACGCAGCACAACTGGTGACAACTGCGGCGATATCAGTAATAGTAGTAGTAGTTGTGGTAGTTGTAGTATTTGCACTTGCACTTGCTCTAACAAATCTCAGCTCGGACCAGTGCGGGCAGAATCTAGCCATTTTGCGGTCCACGTAACACGCCAACGGCCAACGATTCCGACGATGACGAGGCCCGGTTTTCCCGGTCACCACTAGCACTGACACTGACGGCACTTTTCCTCTTCCGGCTGAGCCACCACGTTGCACGTTGACGTTGTTGACGTTGTCGTCCGGCGGTAGCCATTCAACCCAAGACCAGCACTACACCTCACAGTCACACACACACACCAGCCCTCTCTAAACGGATCAAGGAGACCAACTTCTTCTTCCCCCAACCAACTAAACGGCCGGCGTGTTCAAAACTAATGCAACTTGATTTCTGCTTAGTTCCACTAGATTTCCTCTCTTTGGCCTCGTTCTGCCGCCTTTCCTTCAACCACCGCACGAAACACAATACAACGGCAAACCTTCTCCTTCTTTTCACAGAAACTTCAATGGCCGGTTGGCTGTCACAAATGCCCCCACTAATGGTCTGGAAATTGCTTGCTATTGAACGAGAAATGGGCGCCTTCCGGTTTTTCTTGCACTTTCTTCACAAATGCACACACACACACACACATACATTCCCCTTTCGTGGAAAGTGCTTTTCGATTTTCAACGTGCCTTTTCTTCACAGTTGGACTTTGGATGCGATTGCGACGGGTGACTGGGCTGTGTTTGTGTGAGTGTGTGGGTCTTCTTCACTTCACTTCACTTCGAGTATCTTATCAATATTTCTGTTTGATCCGAGATTGCACTTTTCTCTGAAATTGAAAAAAAAAAAAAGAAAAAGAAGTATGAAAGAAAAATACTTTTCAGCGATTCTTCGGGTTGCGAAAAAACGTAAAATGGCAAAAGTAATACTGTACAATGAATGGAACGAAGTGAGAGGAAGGAACCTAATTTGGCAAGGGGTTCCTTTTTTGAGATCTCTTCTTTCGCTTTCCAGACGGTTGCTTTTATTTCGCCGACACCAGCGAGGAACAGCGGAAGCTTTGATTTTAGACTTCAGTTTGATGATGACAATTTTCCGAGCTTCATCAAACGTCTCGACTATAGATCATTGCACCGAATGTATTAACCTAACTTTTTGACAGTTCAGGAGCTTGTTTACAAGGTGTTAGAACTTGAACCGCTCAATCGAAAATTTTCATTTGCTTTTTCCGGACTCTGTGCGATAAGATTCGGGAAACGATGTTAAAATAAGCACTGGTGTCTGTTTTCCTGCCGTTTTACTTCAACCGTAATAAATTTAGAGCACAAAATCTCAAACCGATCTCACCGAAAATATTCTAAGTCCAAGTAAACAAGCTCCCTGAACTGTCAAAACTGCATTGATGACGCCATCGTGCAATGATCTATAGTCACTATATTCATAGTCTGGCGGATACAATGACGGGAGCCAATTTGAACTGTCACTTGGCGGAGCCAATCTAGCATATCTCGAGTAATTTCTGTTAAGCGCTTAAAAGCCATTTGTAAACAATGACTTTAAATATCGATTTCTCTTGAATCTTAAATCACTCTCGTGGAATGAAAGCAGCATTTGGTAGAAAAATGTTAGTTCTACCATATGGAGTAGCAGGAAATGGTGGGATTCTCGTGATTCGTGAAAAATCAACGTTTAAAGTCATTGTTTACAAATGGCTTTTAGGCCCTTAACATAAATTACTCGAGATATGCTCGATTGGCTCCGCCAACTGACATTTCAAATTGGCTCCTGTTGTTGTATCCGCCAGACTATGAATCTAGTGACTATAGTCTCGACCCGCGACAGCCGTTGTGCTCGGTTGCTACGATCGTTGCCCCAAAGCAGCGGGCATTGTTGTCGGTCGGTATTGCTGTCAGTTGGAATAGATGCTAAACGACAGTACCGATCGAAAACTCCGAATAACTGGCAGCACTGCCGCACGGGTCATTTCGAGCGGTAAGTGGAAAAGTGAAGAATGAACGAAGTGGGGCTGGGTGGTTGATGACAATATTGTTCTTGCGAAATGAAGGGTAGAGCTTAGTTCTGTTTTCTGCCACTGATGCTGGGAAATTCAATTAATGGGAACTGTTCGGGGGCAAATGAGCCATTCCAGGCAGAAGCTGAGTGTACTTTTACTGAATTTCGAAAGTTTACCGACCAATCATGCGTGAGAAATGGGGTTGCTGAAGACATTGTCGTTTGATTGAGGGCAAGCTGGCAGATCGATTCTGAATGTTAAATAAACTGGATGGTAAAATGCGTAGGAAGAACTTTCTGGCGATTTACCAGGATGAAGGGGTATGACACTATCAGTTTTGTTACAATGGAACAAAAAACTGTACGATTCTAACATTGCATTCAAGGAATATTTTGTAAACAAAAAATTCGGCAGTCACACGAGACATGAAAAATTAGAGACAGAACGCTTTATCGTCATCCTAGGACAATTACTTAAATTGACAATAGTTTTTTCATAAGAGTGTAACTGACATATATGGTGTTGCCAGTAGGCTGAAGGCCATTCGGCCAACTTGACCAGTAGGCCTAAAGCCATTTGGCCGAATGAGTCATTTTATTGAATTTAGAGAAGTAGAGGTGGAACACAATATTTCATATTTTGCTAATGAACTTTCATGGAAGATTATTCTTCCTTCAAACCATGAGCAGTTTTTGAACAAATATATTTTTTCCAATCTTCTGTTACGGTTGAGATAATTTACCCTAGTTTTGTATTAATAAATAAATAATTTAGTTGTTAGTTGTTAGTAAAAATTTAATGTTTAAATGTTAGTAAGTGTAAACACACTTCACATAAAAACACACACTCGTAGAAACATCCAAAAAGTTTCAGAAAACTTCCCGGAAATTTAGGAAAACTTCCCAGATATTTAAGTAAACTACCCAAAGACCCAAATACCCAAAGACTAACAAGAAATAAGTAAATACTTTAAAGTAGAGCTTTCAAAAAGTTGACAAAAGTTCCTCAGAAGTTTGTAAAAGCTAAGCGTATTAAAACGTCCAGAAGTTTATGAAAACATCTCAAAAGTTTGTGAAACCTTTCAAAACTTTGTGAAAACTTCCTAATAGTTTGAAAACAATTCCAAAATGCTAAGGAATTTTCATGGAAGATTATTCTTTCTTTAAACCATGAGTAGCTTTCAATTTTATTTTTTTCAATCTTCTAACATATCTTCTGGAAAATTGAATTTATACTATTCGAAATTTCCTAGACATAAAACCGATGAACCTCCAGTTCTTCTTATTCTTTTTTATTCTCAACTCTCAATCTGCTTGATTTTATGAAAATTTCTCGAAAATTGTGAAAACCTCCCAGAAATTTACAAAAACTTCTCAAAACATTGTGAAAACTTCCCACAAGTTTAAGGAAACTACCGAAGCTTTGTGAAAATTTCCGAAAAGTTTGTGGAAACCTCCGAAATTATTGTAGAAAACTCAAAAAAAAAAATGTGGGAACTTCCAAGAAGTTTATGAAAATTCCCAGCAGTTAGTGAAAACTTCCCATAAATTTAAAAAAATACCCAGAAATTCAAGAAAGTTTGCCAAATATTTCAGAAAACTTCCCAGAAATTTCATAAAACTTCACAGAAATTTAAGAAAACTACCCAAAAATTCAAGAAAACTTCCCATAAGTTTAGAAAAACTGTCGAGAAGTTTGTGAAAACTTCCTAAAAGTTGGTGAAATCCTCTAAGAATTTTTGTAAATATTTCAAGATGTTACCCAAAGACTTACAAGAGGTAAGTACATACTTTAAGAAAGCTTTCAAAAAGTTGACAAAAATTTCTCAGAAGTTTGTAACAGCTAAGTGTGTTTTAACATCCAGAAATTTGTGAAACCTTTCAAAACTTTGTGAAAAATCCTCAGAAGTTTGTGAAAACTCCCCAGAAGTACGTGAAAACTTCGAAAAGTTTGAAAACGATTTCCAAATGCTGTAGCTTAACAATTATTATTATTTTTTTCAATTTTCTAACATATTATCTGGAAGATTGAATTTATGATTATTTGAAATTTCCTAGTCATAAAACCGATGAACTTTCGGGGCTTCTTTTTATTATTGTTTCTTTCTCATAACTCTCAATCTGCAAGATTTTGTGAAAATTTCTGGAAAGTTGTGGAAACCTCCGATAATTTGGCTAAAACTTCCCAAACTTTGTGAAAACTTAACTCAAGTTTGAAGAAAGTTCCAAAACTTTTTGAAAATTTCCGAGAAAAATGGTTGGAAGCTCCGATTGTAAAAAATTGTGGAAACTTCCATGAAGTTTATGAAAATTCCCAGCAGTTAGTGAAAACTTCCCAGAAATTTAAAAAACTACCCAAAAATTCAAGAAAACTCCCAGAATCTCAAAAAAAACTTCCCAGAAATCAGAGAAAACTTTCGAGAAGTTCGTGATAACTTCCCGGAAGTATGGAAAAATTTCTCAAAAGTTTTTTAACAATTCATAGAATTTTTTAAATGATTTCGAAAAGTTTGTGGAAACCCCCGAAAGAAGTTTGTGAAAAATTCCAAAAAGTTTGGGAAAGATCCCAGAAGTTTATGAAAACTTCACAGAATTCGGTGAAAATTTCCAAGAAGCTTATAAAAATTAAAAGAAGTTTGTGAACACTTCCCAAAAGTTGATGAAAAATTCACAAAAGTTTGGGAAATATTTCATTGTGGAACCTTGTGAAGTTTTGTGGAAGTTTGTAGAACCTTCCAAGAAGTTTAAAAATTCCGAGGAATTTCGGAAAAAATCCCAAAAGTTTGTGAAAACTTCCCAGAAATTTAAGAAGACTTCCCACAAGATTGTGAAAACTCACCAAAATTTATTGAAATCTTTTGAAAAGAATAATCAAGAAGAGAAACGTCTCCAAAGTTTGTGAAAACTTACAAGAAGCTTATGTAAATTCCAAGAAGTTTGTGAAAGCATTTGTAAAAACTTCACAGAAATATTCGAAAACTTCTCAGAAGTTTGTGGAAATTTTGCTGGAATTTGAGTAAACTCCCCTGGGGCGTGTGAAAACATCCATGATGTTTCCGAGTCTTACTAAAGATTTGTTAAAAGAATGAAAACAAAATGAAAAGATTCAAGAAGTCCGTGAAAATGCACAGAAAGATTGTGAAAACTTCCTAAAAATTTGTGAAAACCTCTTAGAATTTTTGGAAATATTTTAAAATGGTACCCAAAAACTGATAAGAAGTAAATGCATACTTTAAGAAAGTTTTCCAAAACTTTCAAAATATTGGCACAAACTTCTCAGAAGTTTGTGAAAACATCCCAGGAGTTTGTGAAAACGTCCCAGAAGTTTGTGAAAACATCTCACAAGTTTGTAAAACCTTTCAAAACTTTGTGAAATCTTCCGAGAAATTTGTGAAAACTTTTTTTAAACAATGAGCAATTCTTTTCTGTATAAATATTTTCAATCTTCTAACATATCGTGTGGACGATTGATTTTATAAATTTTTGAAGTTTTCTAGACCTGAAGTCAATGAACTTCTTATACTTTCTTATTTCAAAACTCACAATCTACCAGATTTTGTGAACATTTCTCGATTATCTTCGAGAAGTTTGCGAAAACCGCTCACAAGTTTGCAAAAAATTTCAAACTCTTTTGAAAACTTCCTAAAATTTTCTGAACATTTGACGTTTGTGGAAACTTGGATGTTTAAGAAAATTCCAAGAAAATTTTTGGACTGTGTATAAGAAAAGTTCCCATACGTCTGTGGAAACAACCCAGAATTTTGTAAAAAATCCCCAGAAGTTTCTGAAAACTTGTGAAAACTTCGTGGAAATTTCCCAGAAGTTTGTAAAAAATTCACAGAAGTTTATGGAAACTTCCAAAGAGTTTCTGAAAAACTCAATGAAGTTTGTGAAAACTTCCCAAAAGTTTTAAATTCTCAGAAATTTGTTAAAAATGCACAGAAAATTGTGAAATTTTTAAAAAGTTCGTGAAAACTTCCTAAAAACTAAGGAAAACTTCTCATCAATTTTTGAAAACTTACAGAAGGTAGGAAACTTCCGGAAGTTTGTGAAAACTTTCCAGAAATTTGTTAACAATTCAACGAGTTTGTGTTTCAAAACGTTTCTGGAACCTTCCATAAAGTTTGTAAAAAATTCCAAAGAGTTGGTGAAAATTGCCAGAAATATGTAAATATTTCCTAGAAAACTTCCTACGAGAACTTCCCATAAGCGTTCAAAGACTTGTACCCAGAAGTTTGTGAAAACTTTCGAGATGTTCAAGCTCTTTCTGAAGATTTGTGAAAACCTATGAAGATCTTAGTGAAAACTTCCAGGTTGTTCAAAAAAAAAATCCGTAAATGCGCCGGAAATTTGTATCAATTTTTTAAAGTTTGCAAACAAACTTCAAGAATTTGTAAAACAAAATTCAGAGACAACCCAAAAAAATTTAACACGTTTATATACACTTTCATGAAGTTTGCCAAAGCCAAAGTTCTCTAATGTTTGTAAAAACTTCCCAAAATTTAATGTAAACATCCGAAAAAAGCGAGAAACAAATTCAAAAAAAAAACTTAAAAACTTCCACAAACATTAATGGAAACTTTCTAGTAGTTTATGAAAATTCCAAGAAGATTGTGGAAACCTTCTAAAGGTTTGTGAAAACTTACAAGTACTTTAAAAATAAATTCCAAGAAGTACCCAAAAACATTCAAGAAGTATGTACAACAGTTCGTGAAAATTCCCAGGTGTTTGTGAAAACATACCTAACATTAAGAAAACCTTCTCAGAACTTTAAGAAAGTTTTCTCAATAATTTAAGAAACCACCCATAAGTTTATGAAAACTTCCCAGAAGATTGTTAAATATTCCGAAAATTTGTGAAAAGTTCCCAGAATTCCAAGAAGTTTGCGAAAACTTACCAAAAATAAAATAAATCTTCCCATATGTTTGTTAAAAAAATACCCAGAATCGTGGGTAAACTTTCAAAACTTTGCGAAAACTTTCCAAAAGTTTCTGCAAACTTCCCAACAGTTTGTCAAAACTTCCGTAAAGCTTTTAAAAACTTTCCAAAATTTTGTGAGAGCTTCCGCAGTTGTTTGTGGAAACTCCCAGAAGTTTGTAGAAACCCTTGAATGGTTTGTAAAACTTATGAAAATTAAAAAAAACGTTTCTTTAAGAGGTGCCTCGAAAACTTCCAAGAAGTATTTTACACACTTTCAAAGAGTTTGTGAATGTTCCAAGTACCTTGTGAAAACATCCCAGAAAGTTAAACAAACTTCCCAGAAATTGAAGAAAAGTTCCCATAAGTCTGTGGAAACTATCCATAAGTTTCGGAAACTTACTGGAAGATCGTGAAAATTTTCCAAAAAGTTTGTTAAAAATTCCTAGAAGTTAGTTAATATTCCCCAGAAGTTTATGAAAAGTTTCAAAAAGTTTATGAAGATTCCCAGAAATTTGTAAAAACTTCCTAGACAAATTTCAAGGACTTCCCATAAGTCTGTGAAAACTACTCAGAAGTTTCTGAAAACTTTCAAGATGTTTAAAAAAACTTTCCGGAAGTTTGTGAAAAATTTCTCAGAAGTTTTTGAAAAAAATATTGTGTGAACTTCCAAAGGTTTATGAAATCTTTCAAAAATTTTTTGAAAACTTGCAGAGGCAATTGTGAAAACTTCCAACAAGTTTATGAAAATTTCAACCAGTTTGTGGAAACCCTCAAAAGTATTTTTGCTGTTTTTTTTAAGTTTAAAAGTTTGTACACACCTCCAAACAATTAGTGAAAATTCCCAGATATCAAAAAAATTTCCAGATATCCCGGGAATTAAAGTAAACATCCCATAACTTTGTGACAACTTTCGAGACATTTGCTAAACATTCACAAAAGTTTGAAAAAAAACTCAAGAAACTACCAAAAATTTATAAAAGCATACCAGAGGTTTGTGATAACTTTCGAAAAGTCCGAGAAAGATTGAGAAAAATATTCAAAAAAATTGTACACCCTTAAAAGAAACTTTCAAAATGTTTGTAAAAATTCCCCGAAGTTTGTGAAAACTTCCCAGAAATAAAACAAGAGTTCCCATTAGTTTGTGAAAACTGCCCAGAATTTTAGGTTAATTTTCAAAACTTTGTGGAAACTTCCCAAAAAGTTTCTGCAAACTTCAAAAAAGCTTGTCGAAACTTCCGCAAAACTTGTGAAAATTTCACAAAGTCTGTAAGAGCTTCACACAAACGTGGAAACCCCAAGAAGTTCATGAAAATGCAATTCCAGAAGATTTTGAAAACCATCAAAGGTTTGTATAAACTTATGAGATTTATAGAATCAATTTTACAGAAGTGCCCAAAAACTTCCATGAAATTTGAACTATTCGAAAAAGTTTATAAAAATTCCCAGATGTTTGGGAAAACATACCAGAAATTTCTTAGAAGTTTGTTAAAAATTCCCAGAAGTCTGTGATAACTTTCAAAAAGTTCATGAAAACTTCTAAATATTCAGAAACTTTCTCATCAGTTTGTGAAAAACTTCACAGAAGCTTGTGAAAACTTATGAGAGGTTTTGGAAACCTTCAAAGGTTTGCGAAAAGTTAAAAAGCTTTATAAATTAATTCCAAGATGTACACAAAAATATCTAAGAACCCGTGCAACAGTTCGTGAAAATTCCCAGACGTTTGTGGAAACCATGAAAGAAATTTATAAAAATCATCTCAGTAATTTAATTAAACTACCCATAAATTTGTGAAAACTTCCCACAAAATTGTGAAGACTTTCGAAAATTTGTGAAAAGTTCCCAGAATTTCAAGAAGTTTGTGAAAATTTTCCAAATCTTTGTGTAATCTTCAGAGAACTTTGTGATAAATGATGGGTAAACTTTCAAAGCTTTGTGAAAACTTTCCAAAAGTTTGTCAAAACTTCCGCAAAGCTTGTAATCAAATTTGTGAGAGACATTTGTGGAAACTCGCAAGAAGTTTATGATAATACCCAGAAGTTTGCGGAAAGGTTTTTGAAAACTTATGAGAATATAAAAAACAGTTTCACAGAAACTTAAACAAACTTCCCAGGAATTGAAGTGAAGTTCCTGTAGGTCTGTGAAAACTACCCAGAAGTTTGTGAAAACTTTCAAGAAGTTTCAGAAAACCTACCTGAAAATTGATAAAATGTCCCAAAAGTTTGTTGAAACTTCCCAGAAATTTTGGAACACTTCTTATCAGTTTGGGAAAACTTTCCAGAAATTTAATAAAAATTCAAAAAGTTTGTGAAAAATTTCAAAAAAAATCTGGAACCTTCCAAAAAGTTTCTGAAGCTTCCAAAAAGTTTGTGAAAACTAATCAGAAGACTCAGATTTGTGAAAACCTATAAAGATCTTTATGAAAACTTCCACATATTTCACGAACTTCCAAGAAGGTTATTAAGAAGTCCGTAAAAATACGCAGAAAGTTTGTGGCATCTTCCTAGAGCTAGTGAAAAACTCCAAGAATTTATGAATAAAAAATCAGAAAGAACCTAAATTCAATATGTTGGTTCACACTTTGATGAAGTTTGGCAAACCATTTGTAAAAGCTTCCAGAAGTTTGTGAAAACTTATCATTTGTGTGTGAAAACATCCTAGAAATTTGTGAAAACTTCCAAAATGTACATAAAATATTTCAAAAAAATTGTAAAAACTTTCAACCAAAATTTTGAATACTTCCAAGAATTTTATGAAAACTTCCCTAGAAGTTTGTAGAACACTTTCAAAATTTGAGAAAACTTCCAAGAAGGATGTGATTTTTTTAATAAAGTCAAAATGCAATAGAAATTTGTGAACTTTTTCAAAAAGCTTGTTAAAACATCCAAAAAGATTGTGAAAACTCTCAAGAAGTTAATGAACGCTTCCGAGTGGTTCGTGAAAACTTTCAAAATGTTTATGAAAACTAAACTAAATGAAATAACCCACAAGTTTGTGAAAACTTTCAAGAAGCTTGTGAAAACTTCCCACAAGTTTGTGAAGACTTTCAAGAAGTTTGTGGATACTTCCAAAGACGATTGAGAAAACTTCCCACTTTAAAAATGTTTATGAGAACTTTTTAAAATCTCCCAGACATTTGTGAAAACTTTCCACAAGTTTGTGAAAACTTTCAAAATGTTTTGGAACCTTCCAAAATGTTTGTAGATACTTTCAAAGATTTTGTGAAAATTCCAAGAAGTTTGTGAAAACTTCCCAGAAATTTAAGAAATCCTCTCATAAGCTCATGAAAACTTCGCAGAGTTTTCTTAAAAATTCTTAGAAGATTGTGAAATCATTCCGGAAGCTTGTAAAAACTTCCCAGAAGTTTTGGATGTATTTGGAAACTTCCCGAAAGTTTAGAAAAACGTCCAAGTAGTTTTTTTTTTTAATTCTTAGAAGTTTGTAGAAACTTTTACAGACGATTGTGAAAACTTCCAAGAAGTTAAGGAGTTTATGGATGTTTTCTTGGGAGAGGATTTCCAAGAAGTTTGTGAAAACTTCCCAGACATTTTCTATCAAATCTAAGAAGTTTGTTGTAATTTTCCTGGAACTTGTAAAAACGCTAGTGAAAACCTCCAAGATCTTTGTAAAATTTTCAAAAGATCTTACAAACTTCCAAAAAGATTATGAAAATACGAAGAAAGTTTGTGACAACTTCCGAAAAGTATGTGAAAACCTTCAATATTTAAAAAAAATCAGTTAGTACCCCAAAACATCCCAGAGCTTTGTACAAACTTCCAAAAAGTTTGTGAAAATTTCCTGAAATTTAAGAAGACTTCCCATAAGTTTGTGAAAATAAACAAGATGTATGTGAAAACTTTCAAGAATTAGTGAAAACTTACCGGAAAATTGTGAAAACTTCCGAGTAGTTGATGAAAAATTCACTTAAGTTTGTGAAAAAAAGTTTGCGGAAACAAATAAGAAGTGTTTGAAAACTTTCAAAAAGTTTGTGAAACTATTCAAAACTTTTACCACAAATTTGTTGAAAATTATCAGAAGTTTGTTGAAATTACCAAGACATTTGTGAAAACTTCCAAGATGTTAATGAGTTTGTAATAGTTTTTTGGGTGAGGAATTCCAAGAAGTTGGTGAAAATTGATTGTGATTGTTTGAGAAATTTAGCAGGAGTTTGTGAAAGCGTGTGAACACGCCCAAGATGCTTGTGAAAATCTCCATAATCATTGCGAACTCCAAAACCTTTGTGAAAACTTTCAAAGATTTCACAAACTTCCAAGATGCTTATGGAAAGATTCAAGATGTCCGTGAAAATTCGCCGGAGATTTGTGATAACTTTCTAAAAGTTTGTGAAAACCGCCTAGAATTTAAAAAAAAATTAGAAGGTAGCCAAAAACTTTCAAGAAATTTGTACACACTTTCAGAAAGTTCGCCAAAGTTTCCAAAAAAATCTAAAAAACTTCTCAGAACTTTGTAAAAGCTTCCCAGAAGTTTATAAAACCATCCCATATGTTCTTGAAAACATCATAGTCGCTTAAAAAAAACTAAGGATTTGTGGAAACCTCCAAAAAGATTGTTAAAAGTCTACAAGGAGTTTGGTGAAACCTTCAAGAAGTTTTCGAAAACTTCCAGAGCTTTGTGAAAACCTCCAAGAAGAATGTAAAAATTTTCAAAAAAATGACGTGAAAACGCCATCGAAATTTGTGAAATTTACCGAAGACTATTTGTAAGGCCATCAAAAGCGTTTCTAAAATCGTCAACGAAGTATCTAAAAACTTCCAAGAAGTTTATTGAAATTTCCAAGAATTTTAAGAGATCTCCAAAAAGTTCAAAAGTTTGTTAAAACTTCCAAAACATGTTGTAAAATTCCTCCAAAAAGTGTTTGTAAACTTCCCAGAGGTTTATTAAGTGTCTGAGAAGTTGTTTTGGAAAGCTTCTTTTAGTTTCTAAAGTTTCTTCATGACGCGAGAAACAGAAGGTTGGCGTAAGTCGGAAAAACCAAGTGTCAATAACAATAAAAATGACTACTCTTTAAAAAAAACTTATAAAAACACTTTTACGAGCGTATTAGCACAACGATTGATATTGGAAAACTAGGAAAATTTAAATAAACAGTGAAACGTGAATCACTTTTTCCAAAAAAAACTTTTTTTCCTAGTTTTCCAATAAAAATGAAAAGAAAAATGAGAATTAGAAGAAAAAATTTATGAAATACTGAAATGTAAGCAGCGCAACGATGAAAGCAGAGTGAAAGAAGGCAAATGAAATAAATGGAACTGAGGAAACAAAAAAAAAAGTTTGTTAAAACTTGCAGTAATTTGTGAAAACTTCCAATAAAGATGCGAAAACTTTGTAAACAGAGCTTGTGAAAACATCCAAAACATTCTGAAAACTATAAATTAGAAGAAAAATTAGTAATTTATAGTTACAAGTATTCCACTAAACAGCTCAAACCCTCTAGGATTCTGAAAACGTCAAAGAAGTATATAAACACTTCCAAGAGGGTTGTGAAAACTTCAAGGATTTTTTTTAATTTCCAAGAAGTTATAAAATTTCCGAAAAAGGTTGAAAATCTTCCGTAAATTTTGTCTAAACTTTCCAGAAGTTTATAAAGTTTCCAAGAAGTTGTTTCGGAAAGTTTGTTTTAATTGTTTGATGTTTTTTTTAAGCAAAAACAACCGGAACAAACGGAAGATGAATGTAAGTTGGAAAAACAAGAATCAATTAAAATAAAAAAAATAAAATAATTTAGATAAGGATAAGAGAAAAATAAGTTATGGAACACTTGACTGTAAGCAAGCGCAACGATGAAAACAGAGTGAAAGAAGAAAGAAGATAAACAGAAATGAATGGAACGAAGAACTGAAACTGAAACATAGCAGAAGCAGCGATGATGAAAAAATTAAGACGACAAAACTAAATAGTAGAAACAAAAGAAAATACGTTACGCGACAAAAAATCGGCCGGAAGATTTTTGGGAAGTGAGAGCAGAGGACTGTAATAAGCGAAGTGGAAAAAGACCAAATGAAATAGAGCCAGATGTTAAATGCAAAAGGCATGGTATTGAAATAGTTTGACGCGAAACAAGCAAAGTAGAAGTAAATTGACAAAACCTAAGCAAAATAAAACGGGTAGAAATTGAATTAGGAAAATGAGAAAGCAAAGCGAGAAAGCATTAAAAAACGAAGAATTAGAAGAAGAAAATTAATAACAAAGATAGAATGATTTAAAGTGGAAGAAGTGTGGTAATTCTGCTTGAGATATGAAACAGTATTCAGAAGCTTTTAATTCCTTTAACGAACTCCTTGTGACTTACTAAGGAGGAAGTGAAGAAAATCAATAATCCCTTCCCACCTTCAACCATACAATTTTAGACCTTCATAATTGGGCTTAGTACTAAGGAGTTAAAATAGGTCCAACGTCATTTTATCCATCAAGATAACGAGTTTCGATACAAGTACCTATATCCTATTATCTTACAAACCAGACCATTCAAACAACGCCCCAAATGGTGTTGAAACACCTCATCACTTTCACCGCCATATCTTGCGCAAATGAACCATCAAACAGCCATTTTCCCCCTCCAGCCCATTTGGGTAATCCACCGAGCCATTAATTGAAGCAAACACAGCTTGAAACAATTAGGCACAACCTTTGCTCAAGCACAATGTCAAACAACAATATTTCCGCATCCCATAATTCGCGTGATGGTGTAACCATTTTGTTATCCTTTGCTGGCACGCATTATGGAACACGCCATTCACCCTTGGCAACCCGCTGTGCTGTCACCGGCGCACCACTTGACGCCGGCTTGCTAGGATGGATCAACTCTCATCGAGCGCTAAATTACTGTTTCATTTGCTCATTTGCCGAGTACACACAAACACCCACACAAACACAGTTCCCATAATTCCTAGCCCAAAAAGTGCCTCGCTCTGCTCCAACATTGTCGCCAACTGTGCTTAGCTGCTCACTTTTCCCGCAATTCCTCACTCACTGCTCATGCCTCGGGTGCGTTGTTTTGCCTCCTCGAGCTACTTCCTGCCGGCAGACACAGATTGTAACGGTGCGAAGAAAATTTCCATTTTAACGCCACTTTTGTACCGCTAATGCCATGTCGTCGCCTTCGTCGTCGTCGTCGTCGTCGCACACCCAACCAAATACATTCACACATGCCAGCGAAACAGTACAGTGCGGTTCCGTTAATGCGAGTAAAACACGTCCAACATCGATAATGGAAACGAACGGGAGTGTACTGTACTCCGACAAAGGAACCCAGATAAGTCAGAACTATATTCTCAACCAACTTAACGCGTCCTTTTCGTTTAGCGGCAGCTCACCTCATACTCCCCGCACAAATTCCTTTCATCCCAAGATGGAGGGGGGATCCCAAAGGCAGAAGCAAACGACGGCGATGACGACTGAGAAAAAACATGTTAAGATTCCAATTAGATGTCCCCCCCCCCCCCCTTATTCATAATCAAGACACAAACACGAAACACACATACACTTTTGGTCAACCCTGAAGGCACCGGAAAGCGGCAGCTGGGTACTTCATCGGAACACACCCACGACCGTACATGTATGTCACACACGAACGACGTTCACTTATTTTCCCACGCAAACAAAACCGAAGCGCGGGGCGGGGGAAGAGGCAAAGCAATCCTTGACAGACGGCGAGAAACTCTCCAACCAACAACAAAGGCAGAGCCTACTACTTTCAGACAGTTATTCAACTTCCTCCAGTTTCTCCGCCCGTCCGACTTCGCTTTAAAATGTTGTCTTCCGGCGGCACGAGGCAGCTTTTGTTCCACACGCTCCGGTTGAAAGCAGCGCACGCTTTCACACTTCCGGCAACTACACCACTCGCTCCCGCTCGGAATGTTGGAGGCGTTTTCAGCCGTGTCGTGCTGATAGGATTGTGATTTGCTGCTGACTACTCAGGGGAATCTATCCTTTACATTCCTTTTTCCGCTTCGGCGACGACCATTTGAGAAAGGAGGGGGGATGATGTGTTGGAAGTTTTGCCTCGGGGCCCGCGCTATGGATGAAAGCGGAGAGGAAAGAAGGATTTCTCTTAGCTAATTATGGTCATGACGTTTTGGATTGCGAATCGTAATTAGAAGATGGAATTGCAGTCATATTAATGGGCCGAGAGTTGCTTTGGGCGAGAGTTGGATTGACGCGGATCTTCTTGGTTGCATCCAGGGTTGCCACATCCAGCCCCTGCTCTCACTACAGTGGCAGATGACAGTCTATACGTTTCTATGGAGGTTTCTATTCTTCGGGAGTTTGTAGGCATTCCTCCAAGGATTCTTTCAGGAGCTTTTTCTGACATCTCATCAGCAATTTTTCAAAAAATTCTTGTGATGAGTTCTTTTGGAGGAATCCCTGAACCTGTGAAGTTTTGTGATTCTAAACGAATTTCTGGAGAATACCTGAAAGAACTGCACAAAAACTATGAGATAATTCCGGAAGTAGTTCATGGAGAACATCCTAATGTGTTGGAGAGATCCAAGAAGACTTGTTTTGCACGAATTCCATAATCTCATATATTGAATTCTTAATTTTAAAATAACGGAAGGGGTTTTGTAGAATCATTGTTCAAATTTTGTGTAAGATGTCTGCAGGAATTCTAACACACAGTTCTCCAGAAAATACTTCAATAATTTCTTGAAGTATTGCGCTGGAGAAGTGTTTGTCTCAAAGTTCCTTGAAAGAATTTGAATACTGTTCTTCCAATTCAGAAGAACTGTCATGCATTCCCGCAGAAGAATATCAGGAATTTAGAATAATGTTCTCGATGGTTATGTAGAATATCAGGAATTTAGAATAATAGATGGTTATATGGATGGAAGCATAAAGGGTGTTCCGATCGAAATTTGGTCAAACAGTAATGTCTGTAAGTCGATCAAAGTTTTTATTAATAAGTCAAATTTTTTTTTTCAAGTTCAGTTATTACAGAAAAAAGGAGAAATATTCAACTGGGCTTCCTTTTTACCGACTGCGAATTTCCGGGTCTTTCGCCATAAGGGGTTTCACCTGCCATAAGATTTTGTACAGTCTCCTTGTCCTCTTTATGCGCCGCAGAACGCCAGTTTGCCTTGAACTGCTTCCCGCTCACAGCAGTTTTTTGAGTCTTCTTAAGGTTCCGCTTGACCGATGGCCCAATATTGTTCGATTGGGCGGAGCACTGGCGTGTTGGGAGAGTTCTTGTCCTTGGGCACCACTTGAACGTTGGTGGCAGCATACCACTCCGTGGCCCTTTTTCCGTAATGACAAGATGCCAAATCCGGCCAAAATACAACGAAACAATTGTGTCGCTTCAGAAAAGGCAGTAGACGTTTTTGTAGGCACTCGTTCAGAAAAATTTCCTAGTTGACGGTTCCGGTTGCAATGTAAACGTTGCTTTTCAAGCCAGAGGTACAGATGGCCTGCCACACCAGATATTTCTTCGCGAACTTTGACCGTTTAATGTGCTTGAAAATATCTGCCACTTTTCCTGAAATGTCGAATAATAAAGAATTAAGCTTATTACGCCTTATAAAGCTAGAAAAGTTCCAAAAGTTGTTTAAGTGGTGAATATGTGGTGCCTAGTTTCCACCGATAGTAATCGGCCCGGGAGTGTCCGAATTGCCAGTGTGTAACCCCAACCCCTGTCGAAGATCACGGTTCTGCTCTATCAGCAAGTATCACACCAACACATTCCTACCCTTTACTTATTTGACCTGCAGTCGGACGAGGTCGATGAGTCATTCCTTTAGAATAAGAAAACTTTACATGTTCGGGGATTCCTCCAGGAATTTTAACACAGGAAAGTGTTGAAAAACTGCTCATGAAATGCCAGAAGAAACTCTGAAGAAGAGGAATGCCTGAAAGAATGCTTAAAAAATCTTGAAGAATAAATAATGAAACACCAGAAGAAATATCTCATGGAATTTCTGAGAAATTTTCATTAAATTTTTGCTAAATCCTATAAAATTTTCTTAAAGAGTATCTCGAAAAATTTGTGGGTTTGAGACTGTCATCTGTCACTGTAGTGTCAGTGTCAATGGTTTTCTTTTGCTTTTTTGGCATTATATAGTACACTGAAAGTAGAATTGGTAAAAAGTTGGATCCTCATATGTACTCATTTCTTTTTTAAATTGAGGTTTTTGAGGGAAACTGCAAAAAAAAAATCCAATAATCTTGAACATCTTCATTTATCTCAAAAATCTGTAATCGTTACATATCTGTATGAAAAAGAAATGAAACAAATTTGTGTCAAGCTAGATGAATCTGTACAAGTGGCAACCCTGCTGGTCACTCTTTATGTCATCGCTGCAGCTTTTGGCATCCGATTTCCTCCCTATATAGGCTCTATGACTGCTCTAATGTGCTTGAAAATATCTGCCACCTTTCCACGTCCGGTTACCGTAAATTCCATCGTCTTGTACCACGTTTACCGACAAACGTTCACCGAACACTTTTAATATATTGGTAACAGTTGATGAGAAGGAGGCGTGAGAGAAGTTTGGATTTTCGCCATACACGTGCAAAATGTTGATGCGTTGCTTCTCTTCCTTCGACGACATTTTGATAACTGAAGTGCTAATCTCAAAATCAAAATAGAGGCATGGTGCTACACGCACACATCTTCAAAAGGAGGGGTGTGCAAAATTTTTTGCACGATGAAAGGAAATGCGTCAAGTTTAAGTCGACCAAATTTTGATCGAAACACCCTTTAATCTCTCGTTTCTGGTTCTGCGAGGAGGTTGAGCTAGGCAAGGAAATTAGGAATTTTTGACAGCCGTTACTCAAGGAGTGAAGTTTATAGAAAATGGTTAATATTGGCGATTACCAACGCCATCTGTAGGAAATTTAATGAACTTTTCAGGCAGCCTAGTATGTCAGCACGGTTCAACGAGGTTTGGACGGTCGCTACACCGTCTCATTGCCGAAGGAAGAAGTTGCCATATCACGGTTGGGTGTGTCGTAGGACATCGCATACCGGCGTCTCTCAGGAACGGAGCGTAGACTGGCTAGGAATTCATCGCTCCAACATGTGGAAGGTAGAGGAGACTGAAGCGGAATCAGTTAAACGGTGCTACATTCCATACCACCCTGTTTTCATAGAATCAAGCACCACGACGAAAGTACGTGTGGTCTATGACGCGTCGTGCAAGACTTCAGCGACTCAACGAAGTGCTGATGACTGGGTCAGGAAGAGCTTCGATCTATAATCCTTCGCAGTCGAACAAAGCAAATCATGATCGTATCGGATGTGGATAAAATGTTCCGCCAAACCCTCGTCCATATTCTGGGGCGTTCTTCGCAAAGCATTCTTTGGCATTTTTTGTTGAAGCCAAGGATTGCATATTTGTTGGAAAACATGCATTATTTCACTCTTGACGATAGAGCTTTCAACATCCAGTTCTGTCTCGTCTGCATGTATGCCCACCTGCCTCGTCCGTTCAACCTGTTTATTGAAAAGGTAGTCAGATGTTCCACAGCTGTTTTAGAATAGTCTTTATATGAGAAAAATCGTCATAAATCACCACACTCATCATGAAAAGCATCAAGACAAACCGCTAACTTGCCATTTGCCGAAATTTCTAATATTATAATTCACCGGAACGGACTCACCAATTTTTACTATTCGATGAAATTAAATCTTCAACTTTTCCTTTTGAAAACTTGTGCTAAACATCTACGGAACTTCGTAAATCTGTGAACTGCATTCAGCTGCTTGCCGCATAAGAACACATTTTGGAGTTTTTAGTAATTGTTGCGGCGACCGGCTTACCGGCAACCCTGCGTGTCACGCTTGCACCATAGTATATTACTATACGCTGAAACTGTGTTGAATGAGCAAAAAGCAAATAGACTAGAAGTAGGTACAATACATGCGTACAATCCTTATCATTGTCTTATCAGTTGTTTACTTCTGCACACGTTGTGAATGCCCACTAGAGGACAATTAGCTAATTTCTACATTAAATAGTAAGTAATTCTAAAGAAAATCTTAAAATACTATAAAAATAATGCCATATGCTATATAGGGACACCCAAAATCCATCCAGATACCCTCAGATACGGTCGAACTAGGTAGAAGAAGGCTGTATACTTGCTGGTAGGTTATGAATGGAATATTTACGGTTTTCTAGGGTATAAATATGTACCCTAACAATCCAAGCAGACAAACAATTAGGATAGAGGCGCATGAACCCAGAGTTTAAACCTATGTTTCAAACCCAAAATATATTGTGCACTGTTTAATGTAAGTACATATAAGTTATATTGAATTGGCCAACAGTAATGAAATTTTCTTTTAGCTTGAAGCTATAATAAAGTGCTATCAAGAACAGTGTGAAGTTTGTTTGTGAAGTAACAGTAATTTTGATGATTATTTTTGATTTTTGTCATACAATTTTGGAACAAAATCATTGTATAACGCGAGGCCTATGCGAATGTCAGAGTCATTTGGGTCACTACACGAATTGAAAACAGAATAGTCTTCAAACCAAGAACACGTTGGCCGGTTTCAATTGAATACCTATTTCCACCCAAAGAATAGTAAAGGCGTTTGAAAGGCACTCTGCTTTTCACTAGGAGTCTTGAACTTACCCCACCCTCCTATTCCTTTTGTATGGACTTCTGGACTTGAATTTTCAGAAAATCCCATCTAACTAGATATCGAACGAACCTCTTTCAAATCACATTGCAAGTTTTTGACGTAGAGCGTCTTACAGTAAGATTAGAGTAGGAAATGAATATTTGAAAAATACATTATAACTCAATTGATTCTCGGTAGATTTTCGAGATATTTGTGACTATCAATTCAATAATGATAAGCAAACTGGGAGCGACCCCAGCTAAGTAGTTAACATCCATACCTGTCTCGGCAAAGTCAGGTATTCAAATCTCACTTTCTGACAACTTACGAAAATATCCAAAACTGAAAATCTTATTAACCGGGAAAAAAAACTATTGAAAATAGCACACATGAAGTTTGGGGGGGGGGGGGGGGATCGCACACGAATATCACAGCAATAGATTTCGAATCACACCAGCGAAACTCGAACTCTTTCACAAAGTTTTATTGTAGTCCCGAATCCGACAATAGTTCACTAACTCCTGCCGCCGCTATCGATGCCTACACGCTGTTTTCAAACAGCTCAAGTTTGAGTACGATGGACTCAAATTCGTCGGAAGTATGACTACCCAAAAGTGAGTAAAGATGGTTAGAGTAACGAGTTGACAATTAGTCAACAACGATCAGATTCAATACGATGTTGACTGCTTGTCATCTTACCACTACGAACTATCTTTACTCACTTTTAGGTAGCTATATCATCCGACGAATTTGAGTTCATCGTACTCAAATTTGGGTTGTTTAGAAATAGCGTGTACTACCTACCACACGGCAACCGTTTCAACTCAGTTTTGAGTCGTTTTGACTCACTTGCGTAAATTAAAAACATCCATATGATTTGAGTCGATGTTTTTGATATGTCGACTTGTCAATGCCAGTAAAATTTACTCAAATTTGAGTGACTCCACTTTTGACGAATGTGAGATCAAAATCGACTCAAAACTGAGTTGAAACGGTTGTCCGTGCAGACCCTCATATGTCGACGCTCACTCTCTCTCTCTCTCCTGAATTCATTCTCTACTCGCAAAACATCAGTCTCTCCCGGGGATAGAGCATGGTTGCCACCTTTATGGTTTATGACTTTTATGAACTCTACAAAAGGGCGATGACTTGCAATGTATTTTCCTAACACAGACGCCGAAACTTTCTCGTCAAGCAGAAGTAACCTTCAGCTTATTGAAGTTAGTCTGCAGTTCATTGTGCAGCATTGCTTTTGATTATCTGCTAATAACTGTTGCTAATGTACATTCCACTGAGATTGCCAACTGATGCATTGTCGCACAATATTAGCAAATGTGTGAATGGGCCATAAGCAGCCAGCGGTGGATTTGCATTCAGTCAGTAAGCCCCAACGATAGAAAATCAGACAACCGCTTTCCAAAGAAGATCGAGAAGAAGGCTTAAATTCTGTCGTGGCCATGCTCACCCTCTGCAAATCCGTCCTTTCAAGGTCAAGAGTTCGGACGATTGGAATTTTGCTAACTAAGATTGCATATTCTCGTCAGTTGGCAGCCAGCTGGGAAGGCGCCACTACGAGGTTTCTGAAATCCTGTTGAACTGCAGTTCGGCTTAAGTCATTTTTCAACAGCGGAGGCACTCCGGCACATGATGAAGAGTTGACTGGAGTAAACAGCTTCCACAAAAGGCTTCAATTCAAACTAATCATCTAAAGGGCGTATACGAAATTATTTCAACACAGTTACTTTACTGTAAAATCTAATGTATTTATCGGATAAAAATCAAATTCAAAGGTCAGTTTACGAACATTTGATTTGAGACACTTGAACTGCTTCAACAGTGGCAAAATTCTTATAAATTTTACCATAGATGATGTCTGTTGTGACGAAAATTTCACTTCGCTTTCCAAAGGTGCAGAATAGCACCTCCCAAAAATGGGGTATTTTGATATGAATTCTTCGTTTTGAAAGGATCATTCATTTTAAATTAATCGTTTTCGGTGAAAAACTCCTATCCTGGCAATTGTTGAAGGTCAGTATTGACGTATGTTTCTGTCACCCATCCCACAACAACTGTATCTGGTCAACATCTCCGTGTAGAGCGTCCTAGCACAAGTTTTGGCAACAGTTTGCTACCGTTTATCGCGGTTTGGGATGCTCATTCCAACCGTTTTGACAATATCACCTATTGAACTCTAGGGATTTGGGGTGAGATTACCTTTAACCTTTCCCTCCGTCATCCCTTCATGCTGCTCCTCGGTTTCCTTCCTGCTCCGCACTTGCGATCCAAAGTCAACCGGTCGTTGAACCTTTTCAGTGCTCGTGAGACGATTGAATTACAGATTTTCAGCAATTTTCTCGAAGCACGATGATACAACTCCGGATTTTCCATGGAAGCGTACACAATTTTTCAAGTGCTCCACTTGACTTGTTTTTGTCTTGGCTACAACAAACAACGTATCTAGGCAATTCACAGGATGTAAACAAGACACTTTAAAGAGAAGCTGTGCAAAATTTGTTTCACTTCTGTTGAGTGGGAAATACAGTTCCAATCAGTTGTAAGTGTTGCAATAGTTTCATGTTCGCCCTTCGAAATCCATCCTTTTCATGAGAAATAACCCATCGCGCCCCATCGAAATATAACTACTGAACCCGCTGACAAACTACGCCACTGACCAACCACACCCGCCGTCTATACGAGGGATTGTCGTTTGACAATAGGTCAAGGCGGACACAAAACCAAACGTGAAACAATAGCGAGAAAATACATAAAACGGTTACGACTGAATTCCCTAAAATTACCTTAAAAACTAATCTTAAATCTACTTAAACCTTGAAGTAAATAGTTGTGGAATAGTTATCAAAGTAACTAGTTGTGAGAATAATAACTAAGCTTAAGTCGCGAGAGCCAGAAGGTAAGAATACAAAATAAATAAAAATTGCCATAAAGTTCTTACTACGTACATTACACATTAGGCACTAGGGCATAAACGATATCTGGAAAGTTCTTTCCTGTATTACCAGCTTGAAAAGGAAAAGGTATGAGCTAAATAATACTCAAGATTAAAACATAATCCTAAAAGTATACTTAAACAAAGATTTCGACAGTCAAACAAAACGGCGTCAGCATAGTTGAACTGTTACCGTAAAGGGATAACAAAATTAAAGTTTGGTGGCTGTTAAGGTCAATTTGCGCCAGCGAGAATCACAAATGTAAGTCTTAAAATTATATTTACTCTAACTTAATAACTATGCTGTAACAGGCATTTTGTAACTTTATTCATCAATAAATCAATTGGATTGTGAGTGAAGTTCACGCGGAATTTCGATTCGCCCTCGCTGTGTTACCTTGCTCCAACTATTGGTGTATGGTAAGCTGCACTTCTCACGGTCTCGTACGGCAACTAACCGTTGCCGTATTCCTCGCTCGATTTGACGACCGGCGGTGGCTTAGAGATAGTGTAAGTAGTGTACGG